>QXDU01000280.1:0-43575 GCA_003717275.1 Protomyces pachydermus | reverse complement strand
AGTCGGAAGCAGGAAGTTATTGCGCAGTCTACAACGGAGGCAGAGTACATTGGGCTGGCCAACGCGACAAAGGAGCTTGAATGGGTCAAGATCATCGTGCAACACTTACTGCACGACTTCAAAGCCACCGATGCGCGCTTGACATTTCACATCCATGGCGACAATCAGGGTGCTATCGCCTTGGCAAATGATGCTCGCTTCCACACCCGCACTAAGCACATACGGACGAAATATCACTTTGTGCGAGACTGTGTACGGCGTGCTCGCATGTCGCTCGGATACGTTGCCACTGGAGACATGATTGCGGATCTGACAACCAAAGCACTGGGTCGGCAGAAGTTGCAAAAGTTCATGGCAATGCTCGGCCTTCGTCGCAAGACTTGCTAGCCTCATGGACGACAATGAGCTAGGTGGAGTGTTGTGTTGAGACGTTGATTTGATTCAGGAGCTCATTGATGATGCGACGGTCAGGGGCCCAAGCTGACACGCTGGCAGGTTGAGGACATAAGTAGAGCGGCCGCGCTGCCCTTAGTCTAGCGGAGGACTAGTAAACTCTAGAAAATAAAGCTTGTTGTGTCCTACAATTACGACCATAGCTGCAGTTTCTATAGCAATGAAAGAAAATATGATTTAAAATCCCCTTTAATATCCTTTTGCATCTGGCAGTTCAAGCTCTGGTCATCAGCCATTTGCCACGCACTCGCTACCGCCCTACATGGATCATCAAAGCATTCGCCATGTATTCGCTACCGCTTCACAGTATGGACCATCAAAGCATACGCAACGTCATGCGCTGGTCGCATCATGGACGATTGAAGCATACACAACGTCACCGTTCCTGTTTCCTGTTCGCTCGCCTATTACGGCCGTCGAATTGGCTCGCAAGGCACTCCCTCCTCGCACTGGCCGCAGTGTAAATCACCAAAGCATACACACCGTCAACGTCTCCACGCCAACGCCTCTGTTAGTCACGCAAATGGATTACGTGTAAGGTCGCAGTATGAACCTGTAAAGCATACACATCGTCACTGTCCACGCCTTCCCTGTCCTTCCTGCTCGCTCTTTGATTGCGGCTGTGGTGATGGCTCGCAAGGCCTATCCTTCTCGCACCGGTCGCAGAATGGACCATTAAAGCACACGCAACGAATTCTCTCGCTACTTCCGCTCTCATCCTTACGAAAACGCGTGTACCTGTAGAACATGGATTTCGTCCCGTCGTCTTCCCAAGCAATTGTTGTGCGCTTGGAATTATGAGTGTGTATCACCGCCAATGCGTACACTACAAAGTGCCATTACAGCTAATTCCGTAGTAATAACACCCTAGATACGTTTATGTCTTAGCAGTCCAGTCCCTGTTCAAGAGGCATTCGCTATCACTCTACAGGCGATTGCGGTGGGGGAGCACTCTGTGCTTGTAGTACGTTCGATGTGGTGTCGCACGCCAATTGTGACGATTTCCACATGTATATCCACCCTTGATACCAATGCCTTGGCCGTTCAAGTCCATCCATAAGACGACCGCTTCTGCTTACCAAACACTTCCAAGAGACGTGGACACGATTTATTTGAGGAGCATGTAGGATTGCATCATTTTCAATAGAATGACCTGACATGCACCAGCAGGATGCAAGGTGTCATGTCTCCCCTATGATCATCTATGCGTTTTGGCCTTCCGCGAAGATCTTTGACTGGTCCCGCCGCCCCTCGGGCGCACATTCGTGCTGAGATCATTCTCGTGTCGAGATCGGGGAGGCGGAGTCTCTGAGCTTGTCGAATCCTTAGCTGCCGAGAACATCGTACTTGCCACAACTGGTTGGGTGCCATCGAATGCAAAGGCATCGGTCAGACGAGAAAGACGTGTACGATCGCGCTGGAGCATGACTGCCCAGCCTTCGAGTATTTCTGGATCAATGTCGACTCTTTTTTGAAGCTCTAGCCTTTCTTTGGTCCTTCGGGAGGTCCGTTTAAATAGGTCAGGTGAAATCTTCCAAACCGGAAATAGGAGAGCGTCTACCTCAGAGGGTGCTTTAAACTCCGACTGTATTATCGTGGCAGTCGAAGACTCATAGGTGTCGTCAAGCTCGTCATCATCTGGATCGATCGCAAGAGACAAAATTTTGGCTTTCAAGTCTTTGTTCGCGAGCCCCGGGGAGGGTTCACTTGAAGCTTGGCGCCGCAATCTCAATAGACTGTCTGTATCAAGCTCAGTCTGCAAGAAATGCCGCACATACCCTAAGCCGCTGCGGTCTGCATCATGCGGCGGCAGCCGAACAAGATCGCCTGCGTCAATCATATTTGAGAGCTCTCGAACAGAGATGTTGGGATAACGTAAACGCGCTTTCCGTATCACATCAGAATCCTCCATGAGCGTATCGGGGTCGATTTCGGTACGACCAGATTTTGGCGTCTGCTGTTGATCAATCGTTCCACAATAGAAGTCAATGCAATGCTTCAGCTCGTCCGCTTGAGCTGTGCTAGACGTATCATAGCCAATGTATTGCTGAAGTGAGGCCCATCCTGCAGATTGAAAGCACCTTGCTACTTCTGGCGAGATGATCAGCCGCTCAAGACACTGAAATGTTGATCCCTTAGTAAACGGTAGTAGAACATTGTGATCGCGCTGTTTCAAACTTTTCAGCCAATCTCGCGCTGAGCTGATTGCCAAGGTCTCATTCGCCACAAGCCATTTACGAGCAACCACAAGAATACTTAGCTGCCGATACAGGAAGCTGCTCGCATTAAGAACAAACTCGAAGGTTAGAGGAGCCGAGCTAGAAAGTAGGCGATGACTAAGCCTGAAAATATTGATTTTGAGAGTCGCTGATTGTAGAGCCATGCACTCAGACTCGTTGCAGCGGTGCTTGAAGACATCGAACAAGAATTCTGTGGTTACTTCCAGCTGTGCTGAGCCAAAGAAAATATCGTCGGAAACATTGAGTAAAGTGCCTGTGGACGCAACCCAAATCCTTCGCGTTGATTGCCAAAGGTCCTCGGTCAATTTTTCCTGGACTCGCAACGATGGAATTGGGGGCAGAGGCACAACGACCATATTCCACATGCAGAAATTGCCTCTGAGGACGACTTGAAAGACTGCTTCGTGAAAACTCTTCCCTGCTAGAGTCTGCGATCGACTGGATGGTAGGCGTGCCAAGAAGACTTAGTGAAGATGACAGGCGTAAGGTATTGCCAAGGAGCTCAGCTCAAATGCGCAATTGTTCGAAATTCGGTACAGCAGAGTCGGAGTATGATTACAGTTTGAAGTGCAACGATAGAGCCGTTACAAGCTGCAAATGCGATGTCCTACAGCCAGAAAGCGGAGATGAGCAGCGCTGATAACTTCCAGGTATCTGTTGCTCACACGTTGGCGTTGCTCCAGCCAGTACAGTGCGCAGGACAAGCCTGTGAGTCTTGCAAATGAGCGGAAGGAGGAAGACGCGCACGTCGCGCGGTACCGCCACTACACTGAGTACAGGAATATTTAGCCGAATACGCGCATACCGCCGCAGCCTTTGCAAACATGCCTCCCAATTGCGTGACTTATACTCAACGAATATCTAAGGCCTTCGAACGAGCAGGCATACTGAGATCTCGCAGTACGACGCGTCTCTCATCACAGTGCATGAGCATCTGCATCTAGTCGACGAGAAGTGCCCAAAACAAAGCTTCGCCCCGACTGTTATAGTAGTTCACGTCAATCATGTCGATGGCCGGGCGCATTCAGCGGGCCGTACAGGCGCAAATCGTGCCGAAGAAGGGAGAGACATTCGAACTCAGGTACGCTTGTTCGCTTCTGCACATGAAGCTCACCAGGCAGGAAAGGGCTGGTATCACAATATGCTTCTGAACGCAAGGAGGCCATACAGAGGACAATTGCCGCCATGACCTTGGGCAAGGATGTCTCAGCCTTATTCCCAGGTACGTAACCGTCGCATATTCTTCCAGTCACTAATGAAAGACGTGCTCAAGAACATCGCTACTCCGGACCTGGCGCAGAAGAAGCTCGTCTACCTTTACTTGATGAATTACGCTCGAGCCTATCCGGACTTGTGCATTCTGGCAGTCAACACTTTCGTGCAAGATTCTGAAGACGGTAATCCGCTCGTCCGGGCGCTGGCGATTCGCACGATGGGCTGTGTCAGAGTGGACAAGATGATCGATTATCTCCCAGAGCCATTGAAACGAACACTCAAGGACGAAAGTCCATACGTACGCAAGACTGCCGCCATCTGTGTCGCAAAACTCTACGATCTGAATCCGGAATTGTGTTTGGATAACGGGTTCGTCAAGATGCTTCAAGAGCTTGTAGGCGATGCCAATGCCACGGTAGTTGCAAACGCCGTCTCTGCCTTGGCAGAAATTCAAGAAGCGGATCCCGCAACTGAAGCGTTGCTCATTACGGCTGATACGCTTTCAAAGATGCTTGTTGCGCTGAACGAATGTTCCGAATGGGGCCGTATCGCCATCATGAACGCCATGAGTGGCTACGATGCAGATGGTACGGAGGCGGAGACTATTTGCGAGCGAGTAGCACCCCAGTTCCAACACGCTAATGTAAGTGTTGTTATCGCAGCGGTCAAGGTCGTTATCAAAAACATCAAACAGCTGAAGACTCAAATGCAAGCGAGTCTCCTAAAAAAGCTGGCTACGTCCCTTGTCACGTTGCTCTCTGCCCCCTTCGAGCTACAGTATGTGGCCCTGCGCAATATTCGTTTGCTACTTCAGATTCACGGCAATTTGCTCGCCAACGAGATCAGAGTCTTTTTTTGCAAATACAACGATCCACTTTATGTCAAGAACGAAAAGTTGCACATCATGATTGCTCTTGCAGATGAGAGCAACATTGATCAGCTTCTACTGGAACTTAAGGAGTATGCAACTGAGATCGATATGGAGTTTGTCAAAAAAGCTGTCCGCATGATTGGACTTTGCGCAATCAAGATTGAAGTTGCAGCTGAACGTTGTTTGAATGTCCTTCTGGAACTCATCAACACTCGAGTCAATTATGTCGTCCAGGAGAGCGTCGTGGTTATCAAAGATATTTTCAGGCGCTATCCAGCTCGTTACGAGTCCGTCATTCCAGCACTTTGCAGGAATATCGACGAGCTGGACGATCCAAAAGCCAGAGCGTCTCTTATCTGGATCCTCGGCGAATATGCGGAGAAGATTCACAATTCAGCGGAGTTGTTGGAATCGTTCATGGAGTCGTTCAAGGATGAGTATGCTGAAGTGCAATTGCAGTTACTGACTGCTGTTGTCAAACTCTTTCTCAAGAAGCCTAAGTCTGCGCAAGCATTTGTCGAACAGACATTGAAAAACGCGACACACTGCGACAATAGTGATGTCCGTGATCGAGCCTTCATCTATTGGCGCTTGCTATCGAGTGACTCTAGCATGGCAAAGACTGTTGTTTTGGACACGAACAGGCCTCCAATCGATGTCAATACAGGTTCTGTCTCGTCGTTCTTGCTGAATGAGTTGGTTGCAGATCTTTCCCTCATATCCTCAGTCTATCACAAACCTGCAAGATCCTTTGTCGGCGGCGGTAGGACCGGTGGGGTGGACATTATTCAAAAGACTGCCATTGCCGAACAGTGGTCGTCGGCGCAGGAGGCAACCATGCAAGTCACAGGACAAAATGTTGAAAACTTACTGGACATTGACTTCGACGGTGCCGTTCCAGTGGCACTCCAATCAGAGATCGTGGCAAATAAATCCAACGTCGAAGATTTGCTAGATCTTTTCAAAAGCTCGGAGACGGAGGCACCTGCCGTCAGTCAGATTCAACGCGCATTTGGAGAGCAGGGTGATATGCTTGATCTTATATAGAGCTAATCAGAATCATCCGATGACGCCTCTTCAGCTTCTTGCAACCAGCTCACGAAATCAAACGCCTTCTGCCTTGTCTGACGTAGGGATTCATCTGATGCTGACTGCAAGTAGTTGAACCAGTCCAAAATGGCAACCTCTGGTAGTATCTCGTCGTCATACAAAAACTTTGTCATAGGCACAAAAAGATCGGATGAAATTGTTGTGCTGCAAATTCTCTGCATTGAAAGCAACAAGTCAAGACAGTCCTCCTTGATCGTGTTTGGCGAGATGGTCCTCTGGAGCAGGGGACCCCAGCGCTTGACAAGCTGTTTCGTGCGCAAGACAGCCTTGTTGGACTGCCCAGCTTCACATTTTGCTAACATTGCGCTGAGAACGGCAATTCTGACCTCATGCATGCCGACATCCTCGCGCATGCGCAACGATGTCATCTCTAGCATGACATCGTCGACGTTGTGGTCTTCAGTGAAAGCTGTTTCAAGATCAGCCCGGGCCAAGTCATAGAAAACCAGGGCATGTTCGTCCTCAGATTGAGCTGACGCAGCGAAACTTGGCCGACGCGCTCGTTCGCTATCAGGTATTGAGCCAAGACTTGAGATACTCAGATCCGAGAAGTTGAGCGCTGCTTGCCTGTACTGCATCTGTGAGAGATGATTTGCGTAATCTGCCATGAACGAGTCAGGTTGGTCGTCATCATCTTCCGACTCTGATTCGCAAACTGATCTGACATCCAGATATACGTGGCCCTGACCACCCTGTCCAACAAACTCGACATCTGCCTCCCCGTCGGCGACTAGTGTCACATTAGCTGCGACTGTGATACCGTCAGCGAGGCGCACGCCAGGCCCAAGTACGGCTCCAGGATGCAGTATGCACCCATCACCAATCACAACGTTGTTTGCCACCAATGATTGAGCAATTCGGCAATTACTGCCTACGGTGACGTTTTCCCACAGGTATGAATCGGCGATTGTGCACTGCGGCCCAATTGCGCAGTCCGCGCCGAGTGTCGAAAATGAGATCTTTGAGTTGTCCCCGACTTTTACATGCTTCCCGAGCACCACGTGGGATGTTAGGGCCACCTTTCTTGAGAGTCGAACATTCTTTCCTGTGTAAACGTTGGACCTCCCATGGGTATAAGCTCCACAAATCCATGCCATGTTGTCCGGTACAACTGGGTAAGTCCAACGCGCGATAATGTCACGCGAGACAGCATCATAGCTACGCAAATCTTGTACTCTGGCGGCATATTTACTGTCTTCAACATGGGCATGAATGGTTTTACCGAGTAGATCGCTTGTCAGAATGCCACGAACGAAGTCTCCCCGCATGTCGTTGTAATCAAAGTTCTCGCTGAACAATGCTGGAACCTCTGGTGAGCAGATGTCGATGCTGCAATCCACCAAGTCATTGCGAATTTGGGTTGACTCGGCCCCTTTCAGCACTGTAAGATCGAGGAGTAGTTTTGCTGACTGTGGTTGAAACGCTCGGCTGTAGTGAACGCATCTATTTTGACGTCCAGAGAGCACCACAACTGGAGACTCAGCTGTGCTGCGTGTTCGATGCGAGCAATTGGTCTCTCGAAAGACCATGGTCATGATGGAACTCTTGTCGAGCTCCCGTCGCGCCTTGTGAGCTTTGACCATATCGGCCCCGGCAAGATTGCTCACGACGTCGCCGCTAAGTAGAATAAAGTCTGACTTGATCCTTTGCTCCTCATCTAGCCTTCGCATGGCGTCGCCGACAGATGTTGAGTCCGGAGTTGTAATGAGCTCTATCCGTGGCATTCCAGAAGCCTGCCAGCTGGATTGTCTGATGTAGTGCTTGATCTGGTCTGCATGAGCACATACGAAAATAAAGATCTCTTGCACGCCGGACGATGCAAGAAACTCGAGGGTGTATTCGATCAGAGGAATGTTGATAAGAGGCATCAGACAGCGTGGACGGTCGTCAGTCAGCGGCTTGAAGCGGGTGTTGTATGAGTCGCTGATAATAACGGCCTGGAGCAACACCTCTGCATTCCCATGCTTGTCCATGATATCCGATTGTGGAACCGCCGTCGGGAGACTTGGTCTGACCACAGAAGAGTCTATCGAGGCCTGCGAGACAATAGCTATGGGTGACGGGGTGTTTACAGCCAATGCCAAAACTGCGCGAGTTGCACCCGACTTGTTGCCTGGCCAGAGTTGCATAATTTCGCACGCTGCAGCTGTGAGTGACATTCACGCACCATACGCAATCAGTGAGGTGCAACCGATCACACCACGCCTTTAGCGTGACTCAAGCCCTTTCCATTCCTTCAGCTTGCGCGCGCCTGCATCTTCTTACATCGCGGAGCATGCGCTATGTAAGTCTCGCTGTCCGCATCGAATTGCGCTAATTTCCGCAAGGCCTCTCTTCAAGCTGATGACGAAGCATCACAACATGACGAAAACCAAAGCTTGTGTGGCAACAGCGCGGGCGATGATATAGCTTCTTCTTTTGATGCACCAGAAGATGTTGCTGCGGCAGACGAGCGCTTACAACTCATAGAGCCGACTCCAGCCCAATTTGGGGTCGCTGTGGGCACTACGCCATCGCAACAACGAAGAATTATACACATCAGCGGGAACGATGGAGTCTTTACAAATATCAGTGCCAAACCCACAGTAGAGCTGGAAAAGGAAGAACACCCTCCTACCTACGAGCAAGCTTCGTCCGACAATGCGCCGCCCTATTGGGAAACGACAATGTACATGCCCGGTGCGTCTGACGAGATTTTCATTGATGGCTTGGCTGTAGGTCACATCTTTGGCTTTGTATGGAACATGCTCGTGTCGGTGTCATTCCAGTTCATTGGTTTCCTTCTGACCTACGTCTTACACACCACTCACGCAGCCAAATATGGGTCACGCGCAGGATTTGGGGCCACGCTTATTCAGTATGGGTTCTATCTGCGCGCTCCAGAGGTTCCATCAGACAATAGTGGCTTGAGCGAGGATACGCGTGGTGGCCGGAGCTCTATACGCGATGCGCTGGGGCGGCACACAGACTACGCAGCTTATGCAATGCTCGCTGTCGGATGGCTCTTGCTTATCAAGAGTACCGCTGACTTTCTCAAAGTACGGCGGATGGAGGCTTGCGTGCGGGAAACGTCTACCTCCAATGGCTCGACTGCAGTTGTGGCGCACAACGAAACGCCAGAGACAGTTGTTTGACCCTTTTCGTTTGATGTATCTTAGTGTCTGTCGTATTGCTTCAAGATGTTCGTTTCGACCATGTTATCGGGAAGTGATGTGTTTAGAGCCATTTGTGCTGCGCTGTGTCCTGCTAAAGGGTCCTTGTACGGGAGATGCAGATAGAGAGCGGTCGATCGTAAGCTAGGAAGACCAGGAAGTAGCAGCACGAACTATGAGTAGATGAATATATGGCGGCGGTCAGGTCAGGTAGCTATTTGCTTCAAGGACAAGAAGGCCCGTCCGTGTCATCATCTGCTGCTGGTGGTGGTGCGTGACTTGCTTCTGCAGGCAAATTTTCAAACAAGGCTCACGTGGGCAGAATCTCAGGTCTACCAGAGTCTGCCGAACAAGCCCTTTCGACACCACACACCAAGCAAACAGGATGGCACCTACTGAAAAGTCGAAGAAGCCTACACGGTCCGCCGTCAACGATGTTGTCACTCGTGACTACACCATTCACCTGCACAAGAATGTGTTTGGTGTTCAGTTCAAGAAGCGGTAAGTTTTTTCATCTACAGCACCGACTGGCTGACACGCACAGGGCACCATGGGCTGTGAAGTCAATCAAGCAGTTCGCAGAAAAGCACATGGGCACAAAGGACATCCGCATCGACCCCAGTCTCAACAAGGAGATCTGGCGCATGGGTGTGAAGCACGTCCCTCACCGCATGCGATTGCGTATCGCACGCAAGCGTAACGACGAAGAAGGCGCCAAGGAGAAGCTCTACTGCCTCGTATCACACGTGCCTGGCGCGACAGTCAAGGGTCTCCAGACCACCGTTGTTGAGGAAGCCTCAGAGGAATAAAATTCGGCAGGCCGCCGCTCCTCTTCGTGCTGATTGCAACGTCCTGACACACTCCAACTGCATACGATACAATCTCAGTCATTCACACACGAAAACGTATTTGCCTCGCCTAAGCACAGATTGAAGTTGAGAGTTCCAATTTCGGAGCAGCTCTCTATTTGTGACATCTGCCGCTGAGCATCTTCCTTTTGAGACGCATCGCACACTGCTTGCGGTCCATTGCAATCGCCGTCTGGCCAATTGTGTGTGATTATGATCCGCTTGTTCAGCCGATCATGTGCTGCCAACCATTCGTCGCCTTCATTGCCCGAGGCCCGATTGAAAATTCCAGACCGCCCGTGACTCGTGAATGGTGACATCAATACATAATCCTACCTAGCTCAGCAAGTCCTAGCTGTCGTCATACGACGCCTGTGAGTGTTCGGTACTTCTTCTCCATCATTGTTGAGCTGCGCAGCGCTCAGCCACTGTGGCCTTGGCGGCGTGGCACAGCCTGATATAGGCTCCGCACGTGCATGCTCAATGACGCCCTTAAAAGAGGCTCAGTCGCGCCCCGGCATTTGTGAGGCTACCACTGAATGCACAAGCTACGCTCGATTGCCCACGATGAACTATATAACTTGACAACACCTGAAAACAGGTCGAGGACCAACTCCCCTCGCCCACGCGGGCGTGAGGGCAAAAATGCGAGCAAGGGCGACCAATTTGGAGTGGAGATGCAGGCCATCGCCCATCCGTCTAATCTCATTCTGAGCAGTGATGGGCCCGTCGACACCATAGTGGCCTCGCCTTTTGGTGCATCAGACCGGAATGATACAGCTGTGAGCCTGCCTCAAGCAGAGCGTCCGTCACGCTGGCAGGCACTGCTCGCCACTGGAAAGATTATCGCTTGCTATTCTTGGATTAACCTCCTATTGATAATGGTACCAGTTGCCATTGCAGTACGCTTCGCTGATGCTCCTGCTGTTGCTCAATTTGTCTGCGCTTGTCTCGCCATCATTCCTCTCGCCGCTTTGCTAGGCTTTGCCACGGAGGAGCTGGCTAAACGGTTTGGTAACGCGCTCTCCGCTTTGTTGAACATCAGGTATGTGCATGACTCTTATCACGTTGTGTGCTGACACAAAGCTTCGGCAACGCAGCAGAACTCATCATTTTCATCATCGGTGTCGTGCGCGGAGAGCTTGGAGTTGTCCAGGCGGCGATTATTGGGAGCGTTCTTTCCAATCTGCTCCTCATTCTCGGGATGGCTTTCTTCCTGGGTGGCCTGCGCTTCACGGAGCAGTACTACAACAACACTGTAACTCAAACCACAGGAACTCTCCTACTTCTAGCAGTCGTAAGCTTGGCCATCCCAGCGGGTTTCCACGCCAGTTTTCGGGACAGTCAACTGGCAGACGACCGCGTTCTCCAGCTCAGCTATAGTACTTCCATTGAATCCCACTTCATCGATGCTAACGAAGAGGTACTTCTATTATTCTGCTTTTGGTTTATGGAGCCTACTTGTTCTTTCAGCTGAAGACGCACGCCAGCCTCTACCGCGATGTTGCCACTGGACCAGTCGCCGAGGCAACTACAATTGACCTGGAGGGCAATTCACTGGACAACGACACCATCACATCTGCAATCGAGGAGCAAACACCTCGCATACCGCTTGTCGCCTCCATCATCTTGCTAGCTGTTTCGACAGCTTTGATTGCATTGATCGCAGAGTTCATGGTGGCCTCGATCAACGGATTAGTCGCGACAACGCCCATTTCCGAACAGTTTGTTGGTCTTATCCTCATTCCTGTTGTGGGTAACAGCGCTGAGCACTTCACATCGGTCATGCTGGCGCTCAAGGGCCGCATCGACATCAGTCTCGGCATTGCTCTTGGTTAGTCATCCTGCCATGTATATTTACCGCGCTAACATTGCTTAGGTTCAAGGTATGACACATCTTCCCTGTCCTGGCACCACTAACAAGATCAGTCTCCAAATTGTCTTGCTCGTTGGCCCACTTGCAGTCATCGTAGGATGGATCATTGGCCAACCGCTGACGCTTTTCTTCTCGTTGTTTGAAACCCTGTCACTGCTTCTGTCGGTTATGATTGTGACTTACATGGTCATCGACGGTCGCTCCAATTGGCTGGAAGGTGTTCTGTTGATGGCAGCCTATGTCCTATTCGCTATCGCAGCTGCACTGTATCCATCTGCAAGCGGTGAGGCTTAGGCCAAGCTGATGGGGAGGTACTCATAGATGTGGTCCTTGTTCATAAAATGAAGAGTTCTAGCTTTTGGCGTTGCTTTGCGTTTCTTGGAAGAAGAATCCGAAAGGTCGCAAAACTGATGTGGCCAGTTGGCAGTGTCATGGAACATGCATTCTGAAACAATACATCCATTTGAGCAGAGCGCAGTGTAGTGATCAGTCGTACCGTAGTCTACCTACCTTGCGAGGACCATCCCAGGTGCCGAGTCCAGGTCACCGGCCAATCTTGGTATTTTGTGGTTCAGTCTAGACCGCGGGGAGAAACTAACCAGCCTGCAACCACCAGATATACACTTTCAAGTCCACTTTCATCTGCACAGACAGACGCTCAGCACAAGCCCTCGGCCGAAGACATTCGACCGCTTGCCTGGTATAGCTCAATCAGCACGAGCAGCGCTCCATAGCGACACTCTTGCAATGGTAGAGCAACTAGCGATCTATGTTGACCGCCGATGTGAGACAAGCACAATCCGAAAACCGCAACGACCACCTGTAGGAGAGTGGTCTGGGTTGCTGGACATCCTTCTGTTGCACTTCGATACAAGTGAGATTCTCTCGAAGGTGCGCAAAGGAACTAATGGACAGTCCAGGTGTGTACGTCTCCCACAGAGGCAATCCAGCTGCTCGGGGACATCGATAGCGACGTGCTGGTCATACTTCAGAACAAGGATGAGAGAATAGAAGAGCCAGTCGTAGTGCTTTCTGATGCGGCTTTGTTGCGCCAAGCACTTGACCGTCGCCCAGGCAGTACATTGCTCGCGGGCATTGGCTTTGCACACAGTCAAGAATCCGCAATCGATTTCGAACTCCTTCCAACGAGTTCATCTATCGGTCAAGCCGTAACTGTAAGCTTTACTTATCATGTTTACAGTATCTGACGAAAAGCAACTCGCACAGCAAGATACGCAAAGATTCGAGAAACCTGAGTTCGCGCCCACAAGAGATGAGTGGTTCAGCCTACGGACAAGGCTACAGCGCAATCATTTGCAAAAGTAAGTTGGAAACTTCATGGCACTGGACTGACCAGAGCAGGACTGATGAGCTCCTGGATTTACATCTAGCCCAGGAAATGCCAACAGAAGAGCGCAGCAAGGAAAGTGCCTCCGATGGAGAACTTCAAAGCATTGTGTCCACTTGGCATTTCTCTTGTCTGACGCTCAACAATAATCAAATTGATCAGAGTGCGTTCATCATGTTTAAGCATGTCCTGGCCCAGCCTGGACTCGAGCCTTGGCATTTGTCGGACGATGCGCTGCGCACTTTCATCAGCACCGTTCGTTCAGCGTACCACCGCTTGAATCCTTATCACAATTTTCGTCACGCGGTCGACGTCTTACAGGCCCTTTTTTACTTCACTCTGTCATCTTCCGCCTTACCATCCTTTGCGGGCGAACATTTAGCCAGCCAGCGCACGCTTCCTTCAGCTATTGCTGATCTCTTCACTCCTCAATACATTCTTGCGCTAATGATCGTCGGCCTGGGACATGACGTGGGACACCCAGGCGTCAACAATGCCTTTCTCGTGGCTACACAAGCCCCCCTTGCTGTTCTTTACAACGACCGTTCGGTGCTTGAGAATCTTCATGGGGCTGCTTTGAGTCGGATTCTTTGTAAACATTGGCCTGCAACCCAAGAACCTGTAATGCGAAAGATCATCTTGGAGCTTGTTCTATCTACTGATATGGCGCTACATTTCGACTACATGACGAAGTTCAGCGATATCAATTCCCTACTTGCGTCTACCGAATTGAAGCAAAATGCTAATTCAGCCTCGATTAGCAAACTGCGTCTGATCATCTTCGCGGGCCTCGTGAAGTGCGCTGACATTTGCAACGTCGCTCGGCCTTTGGAGGTCAGCAAACTCTGGAGTAGTGCTTTACTCAGGGAATTTTTCAACCAAGGCTACCTGGAGCGGTCGCTTGGCATGCCCATCACCAAGGCATTCGATCCAAAGCAGACTGTGCAGGCTGAAAGCCAAATTTTCTTTACAGAAATGTTCGCAATACCGCTCTTTGATTCACTCAAGGCTGCTCTCCCCATACTCGAGCCACTCATTGCTCAAATGCAGAGCAACAAGGCCTACTGGAGCGCGATGCGCCAGAACACTGTTGAGCCGGACAAACCCTCAGGTGCTGCTGCCGGACAGCAGACAGATTCAGAGGTCTTGATGAAGAGCCCAAACCAGACAGGCTGCTTCAGCGTCTTCCAACGTAAGCGTTAGTATCGACAGCCGGCTCTTGTCTATTGTACATTAATCCCAAATACTTGAACCTCACTCACGCGATTGAAATCGCGAATCTTGATTTTGATTTCCGATGACGCCCTTGGCTCCTGCATACGAGCTACCACACCGCAACCTTTGCCAAGACACTGATCACGACCCCCCGACTCCAGGATTGCCCCCATCGGCCTTGTCAAAGACTTGGACGAGATGATGTCTGCAGAGTCTTTCGACACTGTCAGTCACCCTACAAGCCCGGCGACTGCGCCAGGCCAGCTGAAATTGTCAGGCCGAGTGATATGTGCCGCTGTAACAATTCCTTCGGAGCTTTCCCGTGACGGTGAGCATGAACGCTGGCTTGTCGAGCCTCGCAGAGGTGCGCGCGCTATGTACAGTAGCATGAGTCATTTGCAGAACGAAGCAGAATGGGACACTACGATCGTCGGCTGGACAGGTGAGATCACGCACGTCAATACTGGAAATGGCGATCTTGCAGCCTCCCCTGACGGAGAGACGGTCAGATCAAAAGAACCGTTGATCACCTCATCCGATAAAGCGCAACTGGAGCAGCAACTGCGAGCATTTCATGGACCGAACAAGATCGAACCCGTGTGGTTACTTCCGGAGTGTACAAAAGGTCAGGGCGAAACGTTTGAGCAGCAAAGCCGCTGGAGGAAGTACGCGGACGAAGTTCTCTGGCCGCTCTTGCACTACAAACTCTGGCACGAGGTGACTGATGGCCGTCAAGAACGCACTTGGTGGTTGGACTACGTGAAATTTAATCAGGCCTTTGCAGAGCGTATCGTCTCGATTTACCAGCAAGGGGATCTCATTTTCATCCACGACTTTCACCTTATGCTTTTGCCACAGCTGTTGCGGCAGCGTCTTCCTGATGCTAATATTGGCTTCTTTCTGCATGCGCCCTTCCCCTCATCGGAGATCTTTCGCTGCCTGCCAAAGCGAAAGGAGATCCTAGAAGGACTGTTGGGCGCCAACATGGTTGCGTTTCAATCGCACGCGTACGTCAAGCACTTTGTGTCGTCCTGTACGCGGGTTCTCGGATTCGACACGACAGATGTCACAGTCGATGCCTTCGGCGCGCAAGTGGCCATCGAGACCTTGCCTATTGGCATTGATGCACGAACGGTTGCACGCCAGTGTCAAGCTCCTGGTGTAGAAACCAAGCTGCAGATAGTACGCGATTCTCTGAAGGGAAAGCTCATTATTATCGGACGAGACCGGCTTGATGAGGTGCGTGGAGTACTGCAGAAGCTACAAGCCATCAAACGTTTCTTTGAAGAGTATCCGGAATGGCGTGAGAAGGTGGTCCTCATCCAGATAACTAATCCATCTGTGCACGATACGGTTCAGCTAGAACGCGACGTTTCTGAAATCGTCAATCTCATCAACAGCGAATACGGTGGTTTTGGTTCAACTCCAGTACATCATTATCACAAGCACATGGAGGACGATGAGTACTTTGCGCTGCTCAGATCAGCCGATGTAGGCCTCATCACGAGTGTAAGAGATGGTATGAATGTCACCAGTCTGGAATATGTCATGGCACAAAAAAATTCGAACGGCCCGATCATCTTGTCTGAGTTCACAGGAACTGCCGGAAGTCTTAGTGACGCTATCCAAGTCAATCCGTGGGACTCTCTCGGTGTCGCAAGGGCTATCAACACCGC
This sequence comes from Protomyces pachydermus, assembly GCA_003717275.1. Taxonomy (NCBI): domain Eukaryota; kingdom Fungi; phylum Ascomycota; class Taphrinomycetes; order Taphrinales; family Protomycetaceae; genus Protomyces; species Protomyces pachydermus. The sequence continues at coordinate 27,571 of QXDU01000280.1, read as the reverse complement.
ACTAGTCATGTCCAAGCAAGAGAAGGCCGTCCGACAAAAGGGTCTTTACAACTACGTGACGACCCATACTGTACAGGCATGGTCGCACGCTTTCCTGCGACGCTTGATGGATAATGTCGCTCAAAACAGTCATGGCCAATTGACGCCTTTGCTGGACCGCAAACTGATGTGGGATACTTATAAATGCGCGTCCAAGAGGTTGATGCTCTTTGACTACGACGGAACTCTGACACCAATTGTACGCGAGCCATCAGCTGCTATTCCGACTGACCGCATGCTGCGCGCTTTAAAGCGGCTGGCTGCCGACCCCAAAAATGAGGTCTGGATCATTTCGGGTCGTGATCAAGCCTTCTTGGAGGAGTGGTTAGGTGATATTCAAGAGCTCGGTCTGTCCGCGGAACACGGCAGCTTCATTCGATACCCTGCCACTCACCAGTGGGTCAACTTGACTGCCGACCTCGATATGAATTGGCAGCGAGATGTTGTTGATGTCTTCCAATTCTTCACGGAGCGCACACAAGGGTCCTTCATTGAACGCAAGAGTGTCGCTATCACTTGGCATTATCGCAAGGCAGATCCAGATTACGGTGCATTTCAGGCCAAAGAATGCCAGGCGCATCTCGAACAAATGGTGGTCACCAAGTATCCTGTCGAGATTCTTTCTGGGAAGGCCAATCTTGAAGTGCGCCCCAGGAATATCAACAAAGGCGAAATTGTGAAAAGCTTGATCGCCAAGTACGGTAGCCAGACAGGTCCTGAGTTTGTGCTCTGTGCAGGTGACGATAAGACCGACGAGGACATGTTTAAGATGCTTCGCAAAGTCTCAAATGTTCCGCAACAGAGCATCTTCTCCGTCACCATTGGAGCGTCCAGCAAAAAGACCTCTGCAGATTGGCACTTGCTTGAGCCAAAGGACATGATTTCGACTCTGGCATTCATGGCGGGCATCGAGCGCGAAGCGCCTGACTCATCGAATCTTTAGATGATATCATAGAAGAAGAAATGATAGACGTAGCTCAATGAGCGCATGGGCACAGTTACATTATAGACAATCCGCCCTTTACTGGTAGTTACAGACTCTTCCTCTTTAAAATCTCGCGTTACCCACGACTGCGGGCGGTTTGACCCGGAATTCCGCCAGAATGCACAGATGATCTGAAGGAAAGTGCCTAATGTTAGCCTTGACGACATTGGATCAGGTGAATACGCATTGGGGAAGCCAACCACGCCATCGAGGTAGCTCTTGTCGACGTCCTTCAGCACACCAATGACCTCCAATGAGCTCGTCGTATGCCAAATGTAATCTATCACTCCTTGGAAACCAGGCGTGTGGTTCGTAAAGGGTAATTCACCCAGCCGGGCATAAGCGCTTTTTAGAGAGAAATTGTGTTTGCGGCCATCTTTAATGTAATTGCCATAATCGAGCTGCATAAAATCTTCGTGATCCTGTTCAATGAAGCCTCGTGACATGAAGTCGTAGACACCGCTGTTTGGAATAGAATTGAAATCTCCGCAGACAATCAGCGGAATATCGGTTCCGTTGTTATACTTCGGTGCTTTATCTTTCGGAACACAGCGTGGCGGATTCTTAGCGAAGCCATTGGCCTGATTGTGCAACTCATCCATCATCATAGCCACCTGGAGCACTTTCACATCGCGGAATTTTGGGTCCCAGTGAATGTGGGCATTCGCCAACATGAGTCTTGAACCAGTAGATTTTCGTTCCAGCATTGCGACCACCGTGATGTTGTCCTTGGTCATGAATCGGTTGTAGATTTCTTTAGTGTATTTGAAGTTTGGATCTCGTCGGAATGATGGAGCTTGATTGAACTCGATGAGCTGTTTGTTGACGAGTTCAAACATGTCCGTTTTGAAGAAACTGGCACAACCATCGACCAGACGAGATTCTTTCTCGTTCATGGTCCGCACTCTACTTTTGGGCCAATAGACCCCTTCGTAGCCCTTTTCCTTGAGTTGCGGCGAGAAATAGTTGTCGTAGTTGTCCTTGTCCACCTCTTGCAGGCAAATGATGTCGGCACCATAAGATGTGATTTCGTGAAGTATAAGCTCCCGCCGATAATCCCACGCCAGCGCCCAACTAGGGGTATAGCCATACATGCTGGCAGTCGCATACCTCTCTGCCAAAATATTGTAGCAAAAGACGGTAAAAGACTCTCCTTCACTCTTACCATCAGGGAGTTCTGCCCATTCGCGTTCCGGCGGCGGCATAGGAACAGGACACGAATCGCGCAGGAAGTGTATGAGCCCGACTGTGCCGTCAGTCAACAAATATTGCTTCAAGGGCTCTGCCAGCGGATTGCCCTCAAGACCGATGAATTCGAGCTGGTAGAGGGAGCCAAACTCCGCCGGTACGGATGTGATCTTATTGTCAAACAGCAGTAGAGTCTTGAGACCAGTCAGCATGGCCATTTCAACCGGGAGTTGCGTCAGCGCGTTACCACTGACATCGAGGTGCACAAGCAGTCTGAGTAGCCCAATTGCTGATGGTAGCTCTTGCAGCTGATTGTTTGCCAGATGGAGCTGTGTGAGGAAAGTATAAGCGAAAAGGGCAGGGCTGAAGTGCCGTACTCCAATATTGGTCATATCTAGGGACGACCATATTTGTTTCTCTGCTTCATCATCGATTGCATCCTCGGTCATGAGTTGCTCTACACTGGGTCCATCCTTTCGGTGACCCGCACCACCTGAATTGGGTTTGGCTGGACGAGCCATGTCTGCAGCCGCTGCAGGATTGCTGCGAATGGTGTGGACGAGAGCCGTAGACTTTGCGTGCATTCCCTGCTTAGCAAGTTCGCGCGACTGCTGATAACGCTCATCCTGGATTCTGGCAAAGTCGTTCTTCCCGTCTGCTTCGCCCATAGCACCCGAGTAGCCGTTGCCAGAGGCTTGTTGGAATTTGCTGGTCAAATTCTGGGCCGGGCCTTGAGCGAAACTTGGCGAGCTATAGTTGTATCCATTGCTGTAAGGCGAGCGAGGCGGCGGAGAAGGTGTGCCTGTATTGGACCGTGGTGATCCATTCTGCTGCTGAAACCTCTCCGCAAGATTTGGGAAGCGGTTGTCTTCGGCCATCACGCCAGGCAGATTATGATGAGGCGCTGCACTCAGCCGATTGCTGTCAAGTTGAGGGAACGCGAGGCCGTCGGCGGGTACGCGCGCAGTGTGTGATGTTGCAAAACGCCCAGATGTGGTGTGTTATATCTGTCGAGCTGCGTCAGTCGCCAATGACCAACCACCAGACGATCTGTTGATACAAAAAGAGAAACCCTCTTCAGGTTCTTTTACGTTCGAGAGCAGGATCACGGCTGCACAGAGGCTGCGGAGAGTCACGCCGTTGTGAGAGACTGCGAGGGTGTCCGTGTCTGTGTTGCTGCTACAGAGCGTGAGGTTTTGCTTCCCAGCTGCAGACTTGAGCTCCAGCATCCAATTCACGCATGCACACACAGGCTCAAGCTATAGAAACAAGTGCAAGGGCAAGAAGGGCGAAGCGATGCTTGTACAGTTCTTGACTTGCCGTCTGGGTTGATCGTCCGGTAGCGCTCGACACTTATCTTCATGCGAGCCGTCCGGCCAGCACTTTCCTTCGTGTACCCTTCTCCCTTCTCGACAGTCGCCGCATCAATTGCTCTTCTGTCTCTACCTGCTTGCAGCTGATCTCGACATACTTTCTGATCAATCTTGTCGTGAATGAACCCCTGCACGCACGGTATCTGCTGTGCGCTGAGGTGAGACGTAGATTCTTCACGTAAATGCCCATACCGCCGCCCGAGCTCGATCGCAGCATATACGGGGCCACTATATGTGTTGCCGATGGCAGGCCTTGCTCCGTACACAGTCTGCCCATATACGTCGAAACGTGAGCTTGTCTCCCCTGGTGGAGCATAACACTTGATTGTCTATGACCAACTATAGTGCTTGCGAGATATCTACAAGTATTACACGTATGAACATTCAACGGGCCTCTATGACGCATGCTTCCTCGCTCGTGTTCTGGCCCTGCCTCGCATCTGCACTAGCTGAGACTTCTTGAGCACATACCTGGACAGATGGGCTGGCCCCGTCGGCCTGTGCACCGGCAGCTCGCTTGTCCGTGCGGCCGTGCCTGAGTCCGCTGACAAAACTCGATTTGGAGATGTAGAAGGCCAAGGAACAACACGACACGATCCCTTCCCTCAACCCAACCACTCACCTCTCAAGAACATCCCAGACGTCTCTACCTCTGCCTGTGACGACCTGTGACCCATTCCATCTATCGCCGCCCAGACTGCGCGCGCTTACAGCTCCACCTTCCGCCGCTTCAAACAGCCTCGTGCAACCGACAACAACAGACATGGCAACAATAGACCCTGCAATGCTGGTCTGCCCTTCGCCAGAAGAATGCGACATCAAGCTTGAAGACGATATGGAAACATCAGAAGAGGCCGGCTTCACGGCCTTCTCTGCGCAACGCGATAAAGACGACGTTGATGAGGACAGCAAGCTGCTCTTCTCAGATGAAGGCAAAAAGCTATCTAGCAAAGAGCGTCGCCAACTGAGAAATAAAGTGTCTGCACGCAACTTCCGAGTGCGAAGAAAAGGTACCTCGTCACTAAAATCTTCCGTAATCGCTGACACCTAGAATACATAAACCACCTTGAAAAGCTAGTCGCCACACACAGTAGCGAGGCGCAAGCGCTCAGGTCTCAGGTTGACACACTCAAGACAGAGAATGCAGACCTCTGTGCTGAGCTTGCACGCCTCAAGCTGAGCGCATCTTTGCCGGCGACCACTACTAGTTCGGATGCGCCCAAAATCGAGCTTGATGCCACCACACAGGCTCTCCTTGAAAAGGTGGGTACGCGCTGTTCCACACCGATCAAAGAAATCCAGATGGTCGTCGACATGCCCAAAGACATCAATCCCTACTCTGCTGGGGTGAATTGGTCAAGCCTCGATTGGCCGCTGTCGAATCTTAACACTTTACAATCGCCATCCTCAGGCACATTTGATTTCTCATCCTTTACGACCGGCAACGCTTGGGTACAGGCTTCTGCTTGATTGCCCGCCACATTATTTACGACCTTTTCTGGCGACTCACGATTTGCATTTTGATAGTTCCATAGTTCTTCAGATACACTTACGCCAGGTTATATCCAAGTCTTCTCCCCGAGTGACTTCATCATGGCACAATGATAAGCTAATTTCGCCAAGCTACAAATACCTCGTCAGTGCGGAAACGCTGAGAGATCTCAGACTCCTCAATCTTTGTCTCCTGGCCAGTCTTGAATGCCAACAAGCCTACGTGTGCAATCATAATTCCATTGTCGATACAAAATCGCTCGTCGGTGGCAAAGACGTGTCCGTTGCGTTGCCGAGCCATCTCACCCATCATCTGTTGCAAGCGCTCGTTGCTACCGACTCCGCCGACGATGAGGACAGAATCCGAGCCAACATGAGCCATTGCACGTTCTGTGATCTCCACCAGCATGGCAAATATGGTCTCTTGTAACGAGAAGCAAAGATCTTCCTTTGACAAGTCGCTTCGTTTCGGATCCCTCGCTATGCCATCGATAGCAGCCAGCAGACCAGAGAAGGAGACATCCATGCCTTTGACTGTGTACGGCAGATCAACCAAAATCCTTCCGCGCTTTGCATACTGCTCAATGTTGTAGCCAGGGGCAGGCTCGTTCGGAAGCATGATGGTCCGAGCGAACCTGTCTAGACAATTACCGATGGCAGAGTCCAGCGTCTCGCCAAATATCCGATAGCGCTGCTCAGAATAAGCAATGACCTGAGTGTTGCCACCAGAAACATAGAGTACCACAGGATTGGACGCTCCGGTAATTTCGCGGCCCATTTCTATGTGACCAACGCAGTGATTGACTCCGACCAGCGGCTTCCTCCACAACTGACTGAGCGTCCGAGCCACCAAGGCGACCGAGTGTAGTGGTGAACCCATTCCTGGGCCTTGAGTAAAGCATATACAGCTCAGCTGTGCGCTTGTAACTTGCGCTTCGGTCAGAGCATCTCTTATCAGTCTCGTGATATGCTTCTTGTGATGCTTGGCAGTGTGATTAGGTTGAAAGCCCTCGCCGGTCTCGGCATGGTATGTATGCCTCAGGTTGCAGAGCACACGAGCAGGTCCATTGGCAGGATGAGCAATGATGCCTACGCCTAGCTTGTTGGCAGAGCCTTCTAGTCCTAGAGCGATATGCATTATGCTTATCTCAGTGCCTCACAGGGATGCCACAGAGTGTCAAGTCAGCTGGTGGGCGGGGGTAGATTCTGAAGGAGGACCTTTTCGAACTTTTGCTCGTCGACGCGGGCAGACCTGCATGACACTACCCTTGCTACTTACACATCTTGTCATCTAGGCTTGACAGGCTTGCTAGAGATGCCTGTAGACTTTCTCGCACATGCCTTCTCTCAGCAAGAGTGGAGAGATGCTGTTCTCTCTCAAACTAGCCTTTATACCGCTGCCCTTCTGGCGATGACTATGGTCACATTTCGCTTTGTTAGGGGTCGCAAAAGTCCCTATAGCAGTGATATGCACGGCAAACAGGTCTTGATAACAGGCGGCACGTCTGGCATTGGTGCAGAAGTAGTCGAAGAGCTCGCAATGCATGGTGCTCAACTTGTCTTGCTGGTCCGCAGCGTCAGCGATGGCTGGACGCAAGAGTATATCACCGATTTGCGTGATCGGAGTCAGAATATGCTCATCTATGCGGAAGAGTGTGATCTCGAGGATCTCAACAGCGTGAGGAGCTTTGCTACTTGCTGGATTGATAATTCTCCGCCGCGTAGGCTCGACCAAGTCATTCTGTGTGCTGGTGTGGCCTTACCACTTTTCCAATCTCGAAAGACGACCGGCGACGGGATCGAGGTCCAGCTTGGCGTCAACTATCTGAGTCAATTGCATCTCCTACAGCTATTGAGCCCGGCTTTGAGAGCTCAGCCTGCGGACAGAGACGTTCGAGTCATTGCCTTGTCCTGTGTGAGCTACATACTTGGCGCGGCGCAGCTGGACGACCTTGAATTCACCAAGCGTGGGTATCCTGCAGACAAATCATGGCGAGTGTTTGGTGCTGCCAAATTGTACATGATGGCTGCTATGCAAGCACTTCAACGGCAGGCACTCGTCTTCCATCGGCCCGACAAGGCTCCTGTGCGAATCAAATACATCACCGTTGATCCTGGTCTCACAAGAACGCTGTCCTTTCGGCGGTTTGTAACGCTCGGTACAGTTTCTGGCCTCGTCGCCTATCTCGTCACTTTCCCAATATGGTGGCTATTCATCAAATCTGCCCACGATGCTGCGCAAACTGTGCTGTACGCAAGCATGGCGCCCGCAGCAGAAGTTTACGGAGAAGGCGTAGCTGGCGGGCAATTCTTGCAGGATTGTGATGAAAAACCAGTGCGTCGTCAAGAAGTCACGGACATTGCTTTTCAAACACAGTTGCTCACTGTCAGCGAGAGACTCATCAAAGAAGCAGAGACACGGTCGGCACTGCTGCGAAACGAGGCAAAGGCAAAGGCAAAAGAAAAGGCAGCAGCAACAGTAGCGGCAAGAGCAGAAGCATAAAGCGAGGGATGACTACAAAAGTTGTGCAGCAAGCACGAAAGCTATGTAGCATACTTGCGCGTCCATTCTTTGGCAGTACCTTCGTAGCGACTCCTGTCGGTCTTGTAGACATGCGCAATCTCTGGTACGAGCGGATCGTCCGGATTTGGGTCGGTCAGCATGGAGCAGATACTCAGCAGCACTAAATAGTCAGCCCACGGTATTGCAACGAGAGATCACGTACCTTTTGAGATTGTAAGCGCAGGTGACCATTGATCTCTGAGAATGTCCAGGCAGATGGAGCCATTGGAGTTGATGTTGGGATGGTAAATCTTGCTGCGGAAGTTGACCTTTGGCGGCTTGAATGGGTAGTCGGTTGGGAACGTGATTTCGAGGAAGAAGACGCCACCAGAGTAAGGCGAATCACTGGGTCCCATGATGGTCGCTTGCCAGTGAAAGAGGTCGTCCGACATCGGGCCAGCGGAGCAAGAGCTCGGCGGGTCTGTGAGTGTTAGTCGAGTGGCAAAAGTAGATGGCAGCCATGGCAGCAAGCAGGTGACTCGTGTGACGGAAGCACAATACGCCAGGCAAGCTAGCGACACTCCAATCATGCAAGAGGGTGAGACAGAACGCTGACGCATGCTGGCTTTGGTCTTGCCACTCGGAAAGTGGATGATGACGCAGAGATGCGGTGGAGGATGGCTGCGCCTGTAGGAATTGGACATACCTTTCCCGAGATCTGTGAGTTCCTTGTTAATACGCTTGAGTGCCATGGCTGTGCCTGTGTGAGGTGGTGACGAAGAGGGGGGGGGGGGGGTTTTGCGGGTGGGTGGTGTAGGCTTGAGTGGTGGAGGGGTCTGCCTTGCTTCTGCGGTTGTGTGTCTGGCTGCTGCTGCTGCTGCTTCTCTCTTGCTGCTTGACGGTGATCACGTGGTCTGCAGTTCTACAAGCATCTCCTGAGCTGGAGGAAGGGTTATATAGCCACGGCCTGGTGCCACTGCTGAGATCAAGCAGCCCTACGTTACAGTCACAGTCATCCACGGGACACCTCTGTAGCACTGCGAGGCGCATACCACGAACAAACAGTGCTAGTTCTAGAGATCAGGGGCTGCTGGCCCTCAAATTTCGTGAGTCGCTGCCTGCTACATTAAGCTGCTCTTCCCTTCCCCATTCCTTACTCAGCGGGCGCAGGCACATCTTTGGGTTGTCTTGATGGCCACCACAGATGTCCTCTTACCACAAGGAGAAGACTACGGAGCGTGCCAAAGTGGTCATGCCCATCATGCCGAGAGACACTTTGAGTACCCTCGTATTATGGGCGACGTAGGGGTTTCCAAACAAGGACCGAACGTCGTGGTCGCTGACTTGCCCAGGTAATCATTGGTCTATCGGATGGACTGACTGTGCCATTCAGTCTGGCAGCAGGCTTGGCATCGCTGGACTCTTCAAGGCTTGTTGTGCTCGCTGGCTTTGCTGAACTCATCTCTGGAGCAATCAGCATGGGTCTTGGAGGGTATCTGGCCTGCCAAAGCGAGACGGAACACTACAAGAGCGAGCGTCGCCGAGAGGAAGACGAAGTTAGGAATGATCTCGCAGTCGAGTTGCAGGAATGCGCCGACGTCTTTGCGCCATATGGCATCAGCCGTCAGGCGATGGCGCCTCTGCTGGCGGAGCTAGCCAGCGACAAGGAGAATCTCGTCAACTTCATGATGGCATTCGAATTAGGCCTCGAGAAGCCTGAAGGCCGGACCGCGATGGTCTCAGGTCTGACCATCGCGATAAGCTACTTCTTGGGAGGTCTTTTACCCCTGCTACCGTACTTGCTCATCAGTAAGACACTGGATGCCTTGTACATCTCGATTGGCTTGACTGCGCTTGTCCTCTTCGTCTTTGGATGGCTTAAATGCACCATCCTCAGAAGGGGCGCCCGGGCTTGTCTCCTCAGCGCATTGCAGACCATGACGGTCGGACTGGCTGCGGCTGGTGCTTCGTTTGGGCTGGTGCGCCTTCTCGATCAAGGACGGGTATAGGGGTACACTTGCATTGTGGATATAGAGCGCTGGACCCACGAGCAGAGTAATAGATCAGATAGGAGTAGTGATCGTAGTGGTCCAGTGCGTCATGGCTCCTGGTGAATATTTTGGCAGCAGCAGCAGCAGAGCGAGTGACTAGCCCACAAGCAACCAACTGTCAACCAACCACCTCGAGCAACTACCACCCAACGCACAAGCCCAGCCAGGGGACAGACACGCCAGCACGCGACTCATCCTCCTCAGACCCTCGACACTCGCTTCTGTCTCCAATTGTACCTTCTCCCCCGTCGTCGCCTAGAAGCAGTCAGCGCGCACAAGAATGAAGAGTTTCTTTAAATCGAGTGCGTCTGTGCAGCAGGACGAGCGTAATGCGCAGATGAGTCTCGACATTTACAACCGAGCCTATGCCGAATCTGACCAGGCGATGAAGAAGGAGGCCAAGGGCGACTTTTCCGGCGCTCTACAATCCTACCAAAAATGTCTGCAATGGATCCAAGCTGACCCTCAGCGCCTCTTGGCAGACGAACGCATCACGAATGAGACCAATCAGCGCCTTCTTGTTGCCATTAATACCATCGAGGAACACGCCAAGGACAGAATTTATGCACTGCAAGTCATTGTAGACGAAGAAGCGGCTACGTTGCCGACACCAGCAGTGCCATCCGCAGTCGTACAAGCAAACAAGGCTCCTGTTTTTGTGGAGCCTCAACGTACCAGCTTCGAAAGGGATCGTAATCAAGCGGTACCTCGACCAGGGCGCGCATCGTCCCCTGTCAAGAAGATGTCAGAGTCCTTGAGACCGCAGCAAGCCAAACCACGCACCTCTCACGATGGGTACGGCGACCACAACGGAAGTCAACGTACAGAGCGGACCGCCAAAGTGGCTGCATCGAATGCTGCGATGCTGGCATGGGGTCCAGGGAAAAGCACAGCACCGGCCGCACAATCACCGTTGTATCACCAAAAGAGCGCGTCTAGCTCTTCCATCAACAAAGCATCTACCACAAGCCACGCAGAGAAGCCGCGATACTCATTGAGTGACGAACGGCCAAGATCACAATCACGTGAAGGAGTGAATGGCACAGCTGCTCGCCATGCCGTCTCACAAAACAATTCTCGCAATCCTTCTCCATTACCTACTGTGCAAGGTGCGCGGCAGCCGCAGCAACAGAAACAGCGCGTTCCTTCTCCAGTTACACGAGCTGCAGTGACAGGTTCTTCCACTGTAAGACAGGCTCCGTCTGCGGCACGCTCACAAACGGCGTCAGCACCACATCAAAATGCTCAACAAGCAAGCACGCAAGGTCGGGTTGCCCCTCAAGCACGGCCGCCTATTCCGCAGACAAAGTCTTACCCTGCACCACCCAAAGTCCAGCCGCCTGCACCTCCGGCAGCGAGAACAGGCACAGCAGTCCGCAGCAAACAGCCAGCTGCAAATGCGAATGTTGCTTCGCGAGCTGCTAATAGTACACCCAAAGCACCCGTCGTTGCAGCGCCTGTAGCGCCTCAACCGCCACTCGTTGTTGAAGCGTTGACGAACGATGTTGCGCGTCTCTCAACGCCGACACCCGTCTCACTGAGTAATGACAAGATTGTGCGCGCGGAAGAAGCCCTGAAAAACATCAAAGGTGTCGATGAAGCGCTTGCCAAGACCATCATTAATGAGATTGTGGACAACGGTGACGAGGTGTTTTGGGATGACATTGCTGGTCTTGAGGCTGCCAAGAGCTCATTGAAGGAGACTGTCGTCTATCCTCTCCTACGACCAGATCTCTTCTCTGGCTTGCGCGAACCCGTCACTGGTATGCTTCTCTTTGGTCCCCCGGGCACTGGAAAGACGATGCTTGCTCGAGCTGTGGCCACCCAGGCCAAAGCGACTTTTTTCTCAATTTCTGCCTCCTCGTTGACCTCAAAGTACCTGGGTGAATCAGAGAAGCTTGTGCGTGCACTCTTTGTTCTTGCAAAAGAGTTGTCACCGAGCATCATTTTTGTGGATGAAATTGATTCGCTCTTGTCGTCGCGCGGGGATGGCGAACACGAGTCTTCTCGACGACTCAAGACGGAGTTCCTCATTCAATGGAGCAATTTGGCCAAAGCCGCTGCTGGCAGTAAGAATGCCATGGACGCACGGGTACTTGTGCTTGCTGCTACAAACTTGCCATGGGCGATTGATGACGCTGCGCGACGGCGGTTCGTCCGCAGACAATATATTCCCTTGCCAGAGGACACGACGCGTCGACAACACCTGGGCCACTTGATTCGCCATCAGAAGCACACCTTGACGACAGATGAGCTGGATGAATTGACCCTCTTGACGGAAGGCTTCTCCGGGTCAGACTTGACTGCTCTTGCAAAAGATGCGGCCATGGGACCTTTGCGAAGTCTCGGCGATGCGCTGTTGACGACTGACTTTGAAAAGATTCGTGCGATGGGGCTGGAAGACTTCAGGGCTTCGCTGCGCACCATTCGACCGAGTGTTGGCAAGAATGGTCTCGAGGAGTATGAGAAGTGGAACAGTGAATTCGGATCCATGTAGTGTGCCTCCCGAGCAAAAGTAGACCCTAATCAAGCATAGCAAGCGAGCATGGATAAAAATCACAATCAAGAAGAAGAGGCAAGGCAGATGGGTCGAAACAAGCGTGTTTTATTTGTACAAGACGAAAACACTTTATGTACATTGCAGCCTAGCCAAGAACTGGGGAGCGGAGTGCCAATGGAGATGGCAGTAGTGTCGTTGGTCCATGCGCGGCAAACAGCTTAAAGCTCCTGCGAGGCTGCGCCCTTCTTGCCCTCAGTCTTTTTTGGGAGGAGGTTGGCGTGAATGTTGGGGAGGACACCACCCTGAGCAATGGTGACGTTGCCGAGCAGCTTGTTGAGCTCCTCGTCGTTGCGGATGGCGAGCTGCAAGTGTCTTGGGATGATTCGAGTCTTCTTGTTGTCACGGGCTGCGTTACCAGCCAACTCGAGGATCTCTGCCGCGAGGTACTCAAGCACGGCGGCGAGGTAGACTGGTGCACCTGCACCGACACGCTGGGCGTAGTTGCCCTTTCGGAGATGACGGTGGACACGACCGACGGGGAATGCGAGTCCAGCCTTGGACGAACGCGACTGAGAAGTCTTTGCTGCGGCAGCCTTGCCTCCTGATTTGCCTCCAGACATGATGCGTAGGTTGAGAGTGGTTTGTGTTTCGGGGAGATGGGTGATGGGAGGTGGAAGTGCGTGAGGGAGGGGAGGTCTTTATAGAGACTTTGTGGGTGTCGAGTTTGTTGCGCGTCTGGGAGCTGGCGAAAGTTTGGCAACGAGGCAACGAGAGAGAGGAAGGAAGTTTTGGTTGCGCGGGAACAACAGAGGAAGAGTGTGAGTATGAGTAGTGTGGAATAGTGAGGAGGGTAGGTGAGACTGTCTATCTGCATCTGCCATCTACCTCTGCCTTCCTCTCCTTTCCTAACTGTTCTATACTGCTGCTGCTACTCTGACACCACCTGCTCCCTTTGTTGTGCACACACTTCCCCTCCAATTTGGCAACCAGCCCGTTGCTCCGTTGCCAAATGCACCACCACCGCCCAGACAACAGGAACAGCAACGCGCCCGAGAAACTATAAGACAGCACCAGCCGGCACACCAGGACACACCCTCACCCATCACAACCTCTTCCCAAAGACTCCCACACACACTATCACAAATGGCACCTAAACCAGCAGAGAAGAAGCCCGCCAGCAAGGCTCCTGCCTCCAAGGCACCCGCAGAGAAGAAGGACACAGCCGGCAAGAAGACCGTCTCTGCCACTGGCGAGAAGAAGGCCAAGCGTAACACCGTGCGCAAGGAGACCTACTCTTCTTACATCTACAAGGTCCTCAAGCAGGTTCACCCAGACACTGGTATCTCCGGCAAGGCCATGTCTATCCTCAACTCATTTGTCAACGACATCTTTGAGCGCGTCGCCTCTGAGGCATCCAAGCTCGCTGCCTACAACAAGAAGTCAACCATCTCCTCGCGCGAGATCCAGACATCTGTCCGTCTCATCCTCCCAGGAGAGCTCGCCAAGCACGCCGTCTCTGAGGGCACCAAGGCCGTCACCAAGTACTCTTCTTCATCCAAGTAGAGCAATCGCATTCAACAAGCCCGGCGGAAAACAAGAAGCACAACCCACACTTCATCCTGTATATACCTGTAGTTGGCGAGTCTTTGTATTATAACATCGAGACAATTGGCTTGCAAAGTTGTTCCTCTCCGACGCGTTCTTTTGCTTGTTTGCTTTGATTTGTGCCTGGATGACTTTGGACGACTTGATTCACTACAAAATCACAAGGCAAGAGCAAGCATCAGCGGCGACAAGTCTCAAAAGCCTATTACCAAGTATTTATTATTGTGTACGTTGCTTTATACATGTATATACTCATTAAGCGCATCAGCGCACGACTGGCGTCACGACAGCGCGAGGCCGGCCACCAACCAGGATAGATGTGGTCGATGATGCACGGCTGCTCGACCGAATTGAAGAGGAAGAAATGGAAGACGACGAAGACGACGAGCTTGTCTCTGTCGCCCTGCTGCTGCTGCTGCTGATAGTGGTGGCAGAGGAGGAGGTCGTGGAAGTGGTCGTGGAGGAAGACATTCTCGAAGTCCTCAGTGTACTGGACGAGACGACCACGATAGGAGCAGGCCTGGCAACAGCAGCCACAACAGCGATTGCTGGAGGAGCAGAGACAACAGGTACAGCGAGCGACCTGGAGGAGCTGCTTGAGCGAGCCGTGGTGGCTGCAATGGCAGAAGAAGACGTCACAACTTTGCTGGAAGATGCTGCAGAAGAAGCCGCTCTGATAGCCGATGCGGTAGAAGACTGGGCGACAGCATTGAAAGCCACTGCTCCGAAACGCAGAGCTGCCACGGCTGCTGTGCTTGCCGATGAAGAGCTGCTTGAAACAAGAGTCGCTGTTACTGATGGCGCGGCAGAGCTGAGCAGGGCAGGTGGTGCTAGCAACTTGTACAGCTGCAAGCGGTAACCAGCACCACAAAAGGTCGAGGAGGTCGCATCACCATTGCAGTACATGGAGCACTCAGAGTCGGCAACACGCACAGACCGAGCAGCAAGAGGACCACAAGAGCACTCGCCACCATACTCCACACCAGCTTGTGTGAAGCCAGATGCAGCACACGAGAGTGCACATGCAGCAACAGTTTGCGGTACATTGGGCTGTTGCTTCATGACCCGCTGTGCATCGTTTGTCCAACAGCCAGCATAGACCATGCCCGCGGCAATCTGAGGAATCGAAGGTGACACGAGGGCGATGCTGCTGTAGAGACTGAGTCGGTAGCCCGCACCACACTTTTCAGCTGGATTGCCTGGACAAGCCAACGAACAGTCGCTGTCGGGCATTTTCTGAGCCACAGCGCTAATGACATTGTCGCACCAACATTCAGAAGCATATTCTGTTGCAGCGATATTGTAACCCTTGGCTTTGCAAGTCGCAGCACAGCCAGCATTGGTGCCGTCAAAGTCGAATTTGAAGCGCAAAGAACGGACACCAGAGTCGCTGTAGCAGCCCTTGTAGGTCATGGATGAAGCTGTTGCGGATGCGGTCGGTAAGACGGAGCGCGAGCTGGTTGGGACTGGCTTGGCGCTGTAGACTTGCATTGCATAGCTGCCACCACAATAGGTATTCTTGTCGCCCGTGCACTTGAAGAAACACTGACTGTTGCTGATCAATAATGTCGAAGCAGGCTTGGTCATGGCGCAGGAGCACTCTCCATAGTACTGAACACCAGCCACAGGGTAGCCGGCAGCGGTGCATGCCGCGACACATCCATCGACAGTAAAGTTGGAGGACATACGCTGCTGCATGATGCGATTTGGGTTGTCCTGGTAGCAGCCATTGAAGAGCGAGGAGAGATCGGTGGAAGTTAGCGGGATCACTGGCGCTGAAGCGCTCGTGTCGTTGTAGATGGACAACGCCCATCCGCCGCCGCAGAGTTCGCTCGAGTTGCCCTTGCAGGTAGCACCACAGCTCGCATAAGTCAGCAGCTTTGCGCTGGGTGCCACATTCGAGCACCAGCACTCTTGCCCGGCCTCCATACCACCGTAATTGTAGCCCGACGACTTGCAAGCATCCAAGCACGATGAGACAGAAACATCGCCGACAACGCCAACAGCATTGGGAAGTGTTCGTGCCCATGAGTCCTCATAACAACCGAGGAACTGCCACTTGTTGTATGATGGCCGTGTCTGAGGCTGATTTGACAAAAAGTTGGAAGTTGGCGGTGCAGTGAGACCAAGGTACTGAGCTGTTGTGTTCCAGACCTCTGGCAAAGCCTCTGTGCATGCCGCTTTTGACTCTGCCGAGAAAGTGACGGGGTTACACCCAGGAAGCTTGGCCAATGGAGCACCATTGACGAGCTCGTTGACCTGGGGTGTGACATGGCACTGCTGGCCATACTGAAGGTCGAAAAGCGGACAATCTTGCATCTGGCCAGAGCTGCTGGTGCAAGTATCGATTGCTTGCTGCAAGAAGGCTGGGTCCCAACCATTTTGGAAGTCACCATGTAGACCGTAGCCTGTTGCGTCACCCTGTGCAAAGACAAATGGTTGCGGCCTGCCAGGATACCAACGGCTTGCAAATTGATCGACTTCAAAGGTGACTTCGAGGAAGACTGTGACGAGGCGGACAGGGTGACTCGCGGGACATGTGCCAGAGGAGACTGCATCTGGATACGCCATGTGAGACTTGTGATCAGCCGAGTCCAAGTTGACACCATCCCAACAAGAAGGGAACACCACTTGCGCACGAAGACCTTGGGGACAATTCTTTGTGGGCAAGCCAAGAGATGAGGACGATCCTGCTGCATAATCGAGGCACACGAAGTTAATGGCCTGTTGCTCAAGGGAATTACCTGCTGAGCGCAGAGCTGGGTTGCCTGCAAGCATCTGGAAGCCTGGCGGGAAAGATTTGACCTCTCCCGGTTGCATTTGTTGAATGTTCTTGCCACGCTGAAGATAATACACGGTCATGCCGCCAATGGTGCTCACCTCCTCGAAGGTGCCATTGTTGGCACCCTGATAATAAAGATTCGGAATCCAGTACGCTGACTTGTCTTGCTTTATTTGACAAGATGTACAGGAAGATGCACGCAGGTCTTCGTATGTTGAAGACATGCTGAAGCCCGACCCACCCGACACGGTATGTACGTGGCCCGCGACACCGCCTGGGCTGACGATGGGATCATACCGTCCGACTGTGACTGGATTGTCGCATAGCAGTCGCCAGAACGCGTTTGTTTGAGCAAAGAGCAGAGGCCATGTGATGAGAACGGCTGCTGTGCTTGGGATGGCAACCATGCTGGGTAGTGTAGGAAATAAATGCGTCGGCCAGAGCGAATGGAGGATCTTGTGTCTGGCAGGCTCTACGTATAAGTAGCAACTTCAGCCTTGACTCTTGGTGCACCGCATCTGTGCTGAGCCTGAGGTTGCTTTGCTGCCATTGCCTTTCGCATCTGAATCCTGCTTGGCCGCGATGGCCCTGTTTGTTGTTGCACAAAGTTGCTTCTTCTGCATTCGTCGAATGTTTCGCGTAAATGACGATGTGGCTGGCTGATGCCCCTCGCACATTGGCCAATTCGCGCTCCAAAACACTGCGAACATCCAGGGGCAGCTGCGCTCAACTCAACCTTGGAAGCAGGGGAGGCAGCCAAATTCGACACTTCATGTTCAAGCAGTCCGCTGAGTCCGCTCACGGGAAAGTTTGGAAAGTCTTGCATGCCCTTATCGACGGAACCGGCCATATCTTCTACCACCAAAATGCTATCCCTTTTGTTCCTCGCGTGTCTCAAGATTAGACACTGAGCAAGTGACGGTACAACGCTCTCAGACACGATGCAAAACAGTTCCTTGGCTTGACCAAGTCAATCAAATGTCTCCAACAGGCTTCTTGCTATTCTCCGGCAGCGGTGACAAGATGCACACTGACGCAGACGCGGTCTTCGTCGCCAGCTCTGATCGATAGTTTGTCTTGCATCCGGCCAAGAGTCTACTGACGACAGGATGTCGGCTATGCAGCTGTAGACATAGGGCTCACGGATGTCTACGCTGGACCATTGGTAATATACTGCTCCACATGATGTCCGAGAGCTAGTGGGACCGGCTCTTGAAAGTTGAGACCTTCTCAAGACAAGAACACAAAATTAGACCATTTGGTCGATGTCCGTCACTGACTGGCAGTGACTGGCCGGTGGCCACCGCATCAACAGTCGTGTACGGCAAAGCGCATGCTGCGAAGCAAAAATATTGGAAGAAGAAACCCACCAATGTCGCGAACGTGATACGAGCAATGCCAGTATACGATCGAAGGCTTCACTCGGGACTCGGGGACCTTCAGAAGCGGCTCGTTCGGCCGCAAGCATCACGTATGATTCAATTCGTCTACCGAAGTGGCGAGCTCGTCGACTGCTTGTACATTCGCTAAAATGCGGTGCTGATCATCCACAAGACTGTTTGTGGTCATGTTCGAAGTGATTTTTTAGCCCTTCGGCGTCTCACATCACTATTGCAATTCAACCATAGCCAAAGCGATGCCTCAGCTTCGAAGCATCGCGATCGTAGCAGCCTTGCCCTGCTAGTAGATCAATGCACATACATTGCGCAAGACCATCAATGACGACACCAGCTATATCGCAGCCATATCAGTGGCATGCCCAATGCACTTCCGCCGCAGCAGCTGATGCAGCAGGTCAAAGAAAGTCTCGGGAGTATCAAGTATATTAATCGTCGCATTCGGTACCAAACGCCGGATTTGGAAGGCAATAGCGAGCGTGTGGGCAGAATTGGAGCAGGTCGAAGTTGAGCGTGAGAAACCTTCTGGAGATGGTCGAGCGGCCTTGAGCTTGTCGACAGCGAGCGGTGACTGATGCACAGGCTGCAACCCGTTGCTGGCAGTGTTCGACGAACACAAGTGCCCCTGAGTTAGCAAGAATACCGCTGCTTAGGTTTGCTGTATAATATGGCTCCCATCAAGCTAGAGACACGAAAGCTAGTCGACGAGTTTCTTGACCAGTATGATTACTTTCTTTTCGACTGCGATGGTGTGCTTTGGAGCGGTACTCAGCTCCTACCCTATGTCTGCGAGACGCTCGACATGCTACGGAGGCTTGGTAAGCGTATCGTTTTTGTAACAAACAATTCAACCAAGTCCCGAACGACGTACAAGAAAAAGCTCGAGTCGATGGGTATTCCCGCTGAAATTGATGAGATCTTTGGATCCGCATACGCAAGTGCTGTCTACATCAAGCGTGTTCTCAAGCTTCCTGAAGACAAGAAAGTCTATGTCATTGGCGAAAGCGGGATTGAGGAAGAGTTGGCCGCCGAAGGAGTCCAGTATTGTGGAGGCACTGATCCCGACGAACGTCGGGAGATGCGACCAGAAGACTACGATGCAATGCGTCCGGATCCATCAGTAGGTGCTGTTCTGTGTGGGCTGGATTCGCACATCAACTATCTGAAGATGTGTCGCGCTTTTCAGTATCTCCGGGATCCAGACTGCCTGTTGCTCATGACAAATACCGATTCCACATACCCGACATCAGGCTCCCTGTTTCCTGGTGCCGGTTCTTGCTCGGCGCCCTTGAGGTTTGCTACCGGCAGAGAGGGCAAAGCACTTGGCAAACCCAGCCCAGAAATGTATCCTCAACCCCTATCGCGCCACACTAACTCTTAGGCTTGATGCGATCGAGGCCAAGTTTCAATTCGACAAGAAGAAAGCAGTATTCATCGGCGACCGCCTCAATACTGACATTCAATTCGCACAGAACTCGGGCATGGGTGGCTCTCTCATGGTGCTGACTGGTGTCTCATCGGAGGCTGATTTCTCGGAAAAAGATGCACCTGTCGTTCCAAAGTATTTCATCGATAGACTTGGGGATTTGTATACGGTCCGGCAGTAAGCATTCATCTCCTAGAAATGTCTATATTCAGTCAGAGATCATCTGAGTCTTCGTCTTCAAAATTATACACCCTGACACGCGGTTTCGAACCGTATCCTTTAACAATACGCTTCTTTGGCGGTTGCTCCACCTCCTGCAATTCATTGCTTTTCTTGCTTTGCAGCTTTGAGCCTTGATGCGTGCTACTGGGCCTTGCGGTTGAATTGCCATTAGCTCGCGAGCCACCTGCGTTTGGATATTTGCGCTTCGCTAAGCCGGGACGGGTGACAGCGTCAGACTCTGTCAAGTCAAAAGAGCCATTGGTGGCAGTTTTGAATCCCTTCTTGACAGATTGTGAAGAATTAGGCCGAGCGTCGACGACTGAGGGAGGCGGCTTACTGGACACGAGCTTACGAGGCCGCCCAGGGCCCCGTTTCGTTGCGACGACAGGCAGTATTTCCTCTTCTTCTTTTGGTATCACATCACCAGCAGCCCACCACGTCCCAGGAGATTTACGCTGCCTCTTGCTACGAGGCAAAGGGGAAGGCTGCTTGCCGAAGGTATTGAGTTCCTGGAGGATGGAAGATCCTGCCACCTTCGGCCGTCGCGCTGCCTGGGTCCGATCTTGCTCTTGCCGCGCATCCTCTTGCTCACCAGCTTCGAGATTCTCGTTGTGATGTATACCAGCAGCGCCTTGGTCAAGCAAGGATAGCTCATCTTCACATTCGCTTTCAGAGTCTGGCAATCGCAGTGGACGCCTACCGAACTTGAAGACTGGAGTAGGCACGGAGGCAGCCCCTTTCTTTGCGGATTTTGATTTTACTGATAATAGGTGCTGAGGCGACGGTACTGCGATGACAGGCTGATCCACTTGCAGAGGATCTTCGTTCCCTTTGACAACGTCAAGAGGAACATCATCATTGAGACGCTTCCGGGCGCTGCTAGAGCGCATCGGCGGTGCAGGCGTAATAGGTGTTTGCACTGCGAGTTCAGGCTCTGCCTCAGCCTCGCGGTCCACAGACTTCTCGACTGCAAGCGTCTTGGCTAATTTCTGAAGACGGCTCAGCCTGGGAGTTCGCGCCGGAGCTGCCCTCTTCTTCGTGGGACTAGACGCTGAGCGCTTCTCAACTGAGTAAGTCGACGCGCGGCCAAGCCTCGGCGCAGACTGTGGTTGTGCTTGTAATTTCACTGGGCTCGAATGAGCTTGCGGTGATTCTTCGACGACCAGCTTCTGTACCTTGTCACGGCGCATCATGGGTGAATTGGCTGAAAGAGACAGTGGACGCTTTCTATTTGGCATGCGTTGCCAAATCTCCTGCTCGATAGACTGGCGCGGAAGTGGTATATCCATTGTGGTTCGTACTTGAGGCTCTGGCGTGGTCAATCTTGATGGACTCATGACACGAGTCAATGCCTTCGAAGGAGAGCTTGGATCTGCTTTTGCTAGTGACTTTTTTGTGCTGGTCTTGACCGTCGGAGAAGCCTCTTCAAGCTGTGCAGCACTGAGCAGCTTGCGCTTGACAGCAGACTGGCGAGGAGTCTGCACTGGTGTCTTGATCACAGGCGACCTCGCCAGCATTGCTGAGTCTAGATGCGCCATAGCCGGTGCATGTGTTGTGACAAGTGTGTCCTTTGCCACTACAGCTCGCGCAGGCACAATATCCGGTCTCTGAGCGAAGTCAACCTCAGTCGACACAAAACTGGTTCGCTTTGTTTGACGCGCATTATGAGCAGCTGGGTGCGGCAAGCTGACGATAAAGGCGTCTTGCTTCTTGGGAGTATTACTGGCTTGCAAAGCCTTCAGATTGCCCGGTGTAAGAGGTGTACCAGCAGTCGCCACTGGGCTTGAAATTGCTCTCGCAGGGGACTTCTTGTCTTTGAATATACTCGGTGAAAGGCCATACATGAACAAGATGTCGTCAATGGGTCGCGCTGGAGTCGTGCCTTGTTGCCTTTGTATTTGCGCGGGCGATGGACTGCGTGTTCTCGCTAGAGGTGCAGGTGTCGGACCGCTCGCGATGAGTGATGCGGAGACAGGCGCAATACTCTCGACAACGGGCTGTTGATCGCCTTGAACAACAGGGGTGAAAGGGTTGGGAGGCGGTCCGACCGCTCCGACGCTTGATTGGCTCTCATTTGTTTTCTCATCATCAGCTGTCGGGGCATCATGACCTCCAAGCATAATGGCAGCCGCTTGAGCCATCTCTCTGCTTTGCACTGAATTGGCGGGCGAGCTTGCCTCAGAATCAGCGACCGCTTGGAGGTCACCGAGCATCTCCGTCGGCTCAGGTTGTACGACTGGCGCTACAGCAGGTGGCGCTGGAGACGCAAGAAGATCGAGCTCATCTACAATGTCTTCTGGATCTGGCTTGATATAGACCAGTGTCTGATGAGACATGGCTGTCAAGCTATACCGTTTGTCGCGTTTCGGCTTCGCGATACTGGGCAAGGGCAACGATGCGCGCGCTCTCCGGGGGGCTGCTTTGTCTGCGGACTCTCTCAACTTGGTAAGCGTGCTGCGCGTGGCCGACACGGGTATTCTCAATTGACTTATGGCATCGACCTCTGTCTGTGTTGTAGACACTTGCCTCTCATGTCGCGTCGCTATCGGTGCTGACTTCTTGAGCACAGTACGCGGCACTGGTGCTGCTGCAAAGAGCGCGTCGAAGTGACTCGGCGAGAGGCGCCCTCTCGGTAGGCTGTGCGCATGCGTTGCGGTGCGACGATGTTGTTGTTGATCTGGCGTCCATGTTGCTGGCAGTGTCTGCCTCCTGCCTTGTGTAGTGTCGGTGGTTGCTGCCTTCTTGACGAAGGGCATCACTGCGGCACCAAGAGACGGCAGCAAGAGACGCGGCGGGCTCGAGCGTGTGTGTGTGCGTTGAAGTGGTCGTAGTGGTGTCGTCGCTTGTGGGCCAAATCAAAACACTGGAGCGGGTTGCTGCAGCTGGAGTACAGGACCAGCGTCCAGACTATAGGTGGTTAGCTACTGTCCAGGGTACTCATGATTGACTCATCGATGCAGAGTAACTCAAAGAGTATATGAAGCCTTGCCTGGTGAGCTGATTCTGCTTGTGAGACGACTGGCTGCTTCTACATGATTGATGGCTCGCTGCACCTATGCTGCTTTGTTCTACTCTGCTCTACTCTGCTGACTCTGCTCTGCCTCTCTGCTGAGTCTGCTGCTCGTTCCCTTCTTTCCGGCGCCTGACCTCCTGACGACGTTGAGCACCAAACCCTCCATCATACAACACATCCTTACCTGACTCCTAGCTACAATCAGCTCAGCTCATCTGTAGTACCCAAACATCGTTCGCTTCTATTTGCTTCAAGCATCAGCACGCACAAGCTCTTTGTACTCCCTAAGAATGACCCTCCGTGTCGCGCGCCAGTTGCAGGCAGAGTCGGCAGACCTCTCGAGCAACATCAACAGCTCGCAACCTTCAGCGACACCGCGAGAGAGAGAATCAACCCTGCGCTCACTACCTGGACGCCGAAGATCGCCATTCAAAAATGCAGGAGCATTCAAGCTCGACCACACTCTCAATTCAACCCCCAGGGCTGATTCAACCCGGCCAAGTTCGCCATTCAAATCAGCACCAGCCTTCAACCTAGTTTCAGTACCAATCGCTTCTCGTGCGGCTGAGGCGGCTGCTGTTGCTGCTGGTAAAAGACAACGCGCTGGTCTAGACACACGCAAGGACTTTGAACTTGCACAGCTCCTGTCTTCGGTGCATGCACCATCTTATCCCCTGTCGTCTGCCTCTTCAGAAAGCGGATCAACATGCTCAAGTCATCTCGAGACAGCGCTTCATGTTCTCGACGCAAGGCTACCTAACACGCTTGCGCTCATGGATTACCTCAACCGACCTGCATGTCTCGCCTCGCCGAGCCGGACTGGTTCATTGATTGGCACTAAGCAGAGTTATCGTCGTCCCGAACAACCACTTAAAGGCGCCTCAAGCAGAATGGATTCGTGTAGTAGGAAAAGCAGTTATACTGCACTGTACAAAGACGAAAATGGTCAACCGGCGCAACACTCAAGCAACATGGCTCCAAAAAGCATGCGCCTGACCGCACCGCTGCTAGCACCAGATCTCTTCGATCATAGTCGGCGCATTCAGACTTCAGCAGACAAGACATTTTCCCAGCATGGCATACCGAGCTCCATGCGTATGCACACCAAGGTCCATGATTCGACGCGCTTCCAGGATCTTTACAATCGCCTACGGAATTTGCCTTCCTCTGAGCCACAGACTCGCAAATCTATGCAGCCAGCCACGCCCAAGACTCCTACTTGGCGTCCACAACATTTGCAGCAGAGCCAAGGACTTACGCGTCTCAGTCGGTCTGTGCAATCGCCATGCCGCCAGAGTCCTGCCAGTGAGCCTCGACCACGCATGCAGATGCAGCTTAAGCCAATCATCAGTCAAGTGAGTACTCCAGCAGACAAGTTTGTGACCATGTCAAAGAAGGACCGCCGGGTATCTCGTGTGCCCATCCCTGCGTGCTTCCAGGTATGAGTGTATTGAGCCTTGTTTCGTTTTGTGCCTGATTAGCGTTTGTGTGTAGACTGTAGTCAGCCCTTGGCTTGTACGCTTGGCTTCTCTCGTGAAAGTGGAAAGACTTGAATCTGAGGCGCTGTGCCTAGTCGTATCCACTGGCAAAATTCATGTGTGCTTACCAAGTGAAATCAGGGGCAGACTACTAACACCACAGTCCAGATGAGCAATGCAACTTCGAAAGTCTATATGGAGCTTGAAAGGATTGAAAGGGAGGGGAAACTTTGCATGACCCTAAGAGGACGCCAGATAAGCTGACGAAAGAAAATGTTACAAATCTGCTTTTAACCACAGTACTCGTTGCCCGGGCATCCAACGCTCGTGGCACGGCCTTCTTCACCTGCAATGCCAATGACCTGGAAAAGAGCATTGACGACTCCACCGATACCCTCGCCGGCAGCCAAACCAGCTGCGATCGAGTATGCGTAGATGTTCCATGTCTTTGCAGACCTCTTCAACCAGATGTATGAGGCAATGGAACCAACAGCCATGGCGGTCGAGTAGTATGTCTGGGGAAGGGTGAAGGCCAGACCAACAGCATTCATGTTGGGCACGAGGTGACGACGACGCTCGGGAATCACAGTGTACTTGGCGACTGTGAGACCAACCGCGAAAATTCCGATGACCAGGGCGCAGATGCCTGAGCTCTTTGGAACAGGGAATTGAGTTGCAGTCACAGCCAAGGCGACAGCGCGCCATGCTGCGACGGAGGGTGCAGCGAAAGAGCATGTGTCTGCAAGCTCAACGTTGATGATGCAAGGGTAAGCAGTCGAGAAGAGGATGAAGAATCCACAGCACAGGAACACTGAGCAAAGAGAGCCAAACACCTGAGCGATGAACTGAGTGAGGGGAGATCCAGAGAGGAGGTAGCCCGTTCGCAAGTCACCTAGCATGTCGACCGACTGGGCAGCTGCACCACCAGAAACAATACCACCAATCATGTTGATGGTTTCGGCCTTGACGCCGTGAAGGCCCTGACCTTGAGTCACACCACCGAGCACAAGCTGGGAAGCCTTGGCGCAAGTTGAGACAGGGTTGATATCGGTAGCTCCAGATGACTGAGCAGCGATGAAAGAGAAGATGAAAGCCAGAATAACAGACAAAATCGTGATTCCGGGGCTGACGTCGTACTGAAGAGCCAGGACGATGCAGGAGAAGACAACGGCGAGAATTACACCGCCAGACCAGGCCCACCAGGGGACCTGCTCAGACTTGGGCCTTGGGTCGTCGGAAACTTCGCGAATCTGACCCTCGGTGTGCTTCTCGGAGAAAGCGCGAGTCTGGGGCACAGCAGCAAGACTGTCCCAGAAAGCGTTCTTGAGACCACGGAAAAGAACAGGACCATGCATGGCTACCTCAGCGAAAGAAGCACACAGCATGATGAACACACCAGGCCAGAGCATCCAGTAACGTGGAGAGGGCTTGTTGATGGGATCTTTGAGGGAAAGAGAATTGTAGTTGACCCAGAGGGGATATTCATCTCCGCCAATAGGCTTGCCAAATGCCTGCTGGTACTTGACAATGCATGGACCGATAATGCCCCAAGCGAAGACTGAACCACCAAAGAAGGAAAGGGAAGCATTCACTCCACTCAAGATGCCGGCACCAATGAAAGCGGGAGTGAGCTCGAAATACCATGACCAAGACTCGACTGCCATCAGGGACTTGGCGGACGTAGTAGAAGCAATCCACCAAGCTGGGTGGAAGTCCCAAGTGATACCGGGTGCATACTGCGAGATGACGCGCCACAAAGCAGCTCCAGTGAAGGAGATAGCAAGAGAACGACCCTGAAGCTTGGCGTTGGCCTCCGCCTCAGCACCACCAGCGTGCAAGGCGCGAATAACGTAAGCAACAGCGGTGGGCGAGGGGAAGATGAGTTTCAGTTTCAAGATGTAGAACTTGCGCAGAGCGATGGCGAAAAACAAGCCGTAGTAGGCTGTACAAGCAGAAAAAGTAATGAGCTTGCCGATGTCGTTCTTTGGGTCGGCGCTCAACAAGCCCATCTGATACATCGCTGGAACGGCACCAACAAAGATGATGCCCAATCCACCACTAGCAGTGGCTGCAGTTTGGACTGTCAAGTTTTCTTTGGGACCGAAATAACCCCCGCCAAGGTAGGGTGATGAGATTCTAGACAGGGGTTTTAGAATACAGAAGCCAAGAATGGATCCAAACAGAGATGCACCGAAGGTCCAGCCTGTTTTGAGACCGAGGTAGATGTTGGATGCACTGACGACAGCTCCCAAACAACATCCGATCAGAATGGCGCGAATAGTGAGGGCAGTTCCTTCATCGACTGCGCCAGGCAGTTCGGGGAAAGGGTACAGGTTCGAAGGAACATCTTCCTCCTCTTCTGTCGTCACTTCGAATGCGCCTTGCTTTTCGTTGTCGAAGCTGGAGGTCGAGGCACGCTGGATAGTGTCATCAACAGCATGCTTTTCTGCTACCTTTGTCCCTGAGAAAGGTGTAGGGATATGAGCCTCTTCAGCGTTGACTCCATTCTGGCCCTGTACGCGGGTGGTGTTGAGTTCGCCAATTTCCATACTTGCTTGGTGGGCAAGGTAGTGTGCGAGGGGCAAGTGCTTTATATGCCAAATATGTTTGCTGATTAGGGCGCCGGTGGAGAGTGCGTCTTATCGTCGCAAAGTTACCCCAGGCTGCGCGCAATCGCGAGGTCGAGCCACCGTATGTGTGTATCACTGTATCTTGCTTGATTCTTGACTTTTGACAGGTGGCCAGCAAACAAAGATTAAGCCGGAGTCACGCGATGAATTCTCGCCGACAAAAGCTTCTAACGGAGATCATCCCTGAAGAAGTACTTGCGGCGAGGGTGGGCCCGGGTGGCGTTGGAGTTGTCGCGACCATCCGATGAGCTGCACTGCTGCAGCCTGAATACAGTGAATAGCAACTGGACGTAGGTCTCGCGCATTGCCGCAGGAGCGATTTCAGAGGAAGCTGACTCACGATAATTGTAGCTCCTGAGTAACTCACAGATGGGCTTTTGAACCTCTGAGCCCTTTAGCTGATGAGTTTCCCATGAACACGAGAACTTCTGGTAGATGCGTCGGCGAGGAAGTCGCTCCCCGTAAACGGCAGTTTGAGGCGATGCGCTCGGAAGATCCCTGAATCTGCAGATCTGGAACAGCCAATCAGACTCGATATGTCAAGCCACTGTCAAGCCACGTCTGAGGATCTGTCGGCTTCTTCCGGATCGACAGTGGAATCGAGTCCAGCAGCGGCAACTTGCTGCCGGAGTCTTGGAGGCAAGATTACGAGACCTACACTTATACAGCCTGTAGATTGTACAGTGAACAATGTACCCTGTGGCTGTAGCCTGTGGGGCCCTGTCCCTTTTTTTTATGTATTTGCATTCGGAGCTATCGGTGTAGCTACGTGTATAGAATGAAACGGTAGGATGAAATGAATGACTTCACGAACGTCTGTGAAAAGGAAGAACAGACGAACAGTGCGGGATTCTCCTACAGGCCTTGAAGCAGCAAGCTGCTCCTTTC
>QXDU01000279.1:0-43762 GCA_003717275.1 Protomyces pachydermus | reverse complement strand
AACCCTAACCCTAACCCTAACCCTAACCCTTAACCCTAACCCTAACCCTAACCCTAACCCTAATCCTAACCCTAACCCTAACCCTGGTTTCATGCAGAGTGCTCTTGCTCTCGTCATCTCCCTCCTCTTGCAATCCGCTCTCTCGCATGAGCCTGATGGACATAAGACGACAGCCTTCTGCTGTCTTCTGCTCTTTAGTTTACAATTCATTATCTACCCTTAGTTCTTGTCAAAGTCCTGTCCTCAGCGCAAGCCATCTTCGTCCCTCATCACCTAGATCCTTATATTCAGGTGGTGAGACATCTGAAACCAGAATAAAACTTTGATTCAGTCAGTCCGTGACATGCGGTAGGATAATGCTAGAGTCAGAGCCACCTTTGCCGAAGCCATGTTGATCAATGGACTCTGCACATTTATCGTTCGTCAAAGCAGTGCCGACCGATGATGTGCTTGTACTCGACAGAGTCCGTAGGTCCTCGACCAGAACTAGTGCTCCGGAATCATCAAATCAGTCGCCAAAGTACTGAAGCGATATGCTGGCAGCAACGAGTACGATCACGACAACAAGCACAACCCGTTTCGAATGCCGAAGTAGCTTACCGTCAATGGAGAGCATTACTGAATTTACTAGTCCTCTGCTAGACTAAGGGCCACTCTTTTCATGTCCTCAATCTGCCAACGTGTCAGCTTGGGCCCCTGATTGTCGCATCATGAATGAGCTCTTGAAAGAAGCATCTCGTTGGTGAGCCAGATCTAGGCCTCAGCTCTCTGCTGACACTACGCAAGCTTGTGAGACTCATCGTGAGACTTTTTTGTTGATAATTCGGAATGCCTGGTATGCTGACGAAACGATGCTATGCGCGGCAATTTCAAATCAAAGCAGCACAACTGGGTCACGATGTCGAATACCGTCGCGTGAACGCCTTGACGCGATGAGAAGTGTGTTTGGTTGCCAATGGTTACTAGGTGAGTGTAATGCCGTAGCTTCCTTAAGTCGCTCCTCCTTCACTATTGCCTCTGAAGAAGATAGACGTATATAATAGGCGTATTATATGTGTAGGTAATGGAAGGTTAAAGAGATTGTCAAAGTAGCTAAAAGTATGGAGAGAGCACATGAAGAAGTTGCCAGCACGGCGAGTCCTGGAGCATGTGCCATTTGATCGGTGAGGCCTCTGAGGTCGCAGCTCACCCAGCGGCCATACATTTACATTCACGTCTGGTGGTAAAACTTGACCGAGATGATCAATGTGGCATCTTCGACCATGCGACGAGCAAGGCTAGTCATTACACTGAGATCGATGGGTAGAGAAAAAGCTATGAGGATCATTACATGCCTCAACGTCTTCAGTCAGTCTTGTACAAAAGACTTGCGTGAAAATACTCCACACTTTAAGCCTGCAGATTAGCGTTTACACAAGATTTACCCAGTTTCCATAATATCTGCAGGTTGCATAGCAGTGTGCCAGGAGCGCTTGACGTGGCCAAGTCGTGCAAGTGGCGAGCGCATAAAATGTTCTGCTGCACTGCGCGTCTGGAACGTTGCTACCATGCCCTGGTCAGAGGGCGAGACGAATTGAACCCCAGGCATGTTAGCCAAGTGACTAGCCAGCAGTGTCCCTTCCTCTGCTGACTGGAAGCCTTTGATAAAGACAGATTTGGGCCGATTGTCAAGCTTCATGATACGTGCATGGGGAGTGCGAGTCAGGAAAGGTTGTGTTTGATACTGATGAGGCTTGCGCTTGACTGGCGTGGTAGGCTGACTTGTGTCTATACCCAATGTGAGGGCTTTTTGTTTGAGTTCATCAAGCTGTACTTGCAGCGCAGAACGTGTGTCGGGCTCACCACTACTCCGTTCAAGCTTTGCAATAGCCTCGCGTTGCGCAGCCTGTCGTTGTAGAAGCTGTCGCTTTTGTTCTTCCAAATCTTGCAACTTTCTTGCCATTTCTTGCTTGCGTGCCTGACGTGCTTGATGTTGTTCTTGGCGTGCTGCAATCTGAGCTGAATCCACTTGTTGAACAGCAACCTCTTCCGTGGTTGGTGGGACTTTCCAAAAGGTGCGTACAAAGCGATTGCCAAAGATGGGGGCACTGGAGAGGTAAGCCTCTTTTGCCTCGTCTCTGGTACTGAACACGACATCGGCACTGTTGCTTGCTTTCTGCATGCGTACCCGTTTGACTTGACCAAATGTGCTAAAGTAGTCTTGAATCTTGGCCTTGCTCATGCAATCTTTGGGTATGCGCTGTACGGTGAGTGAACAGCGTAGTTCATTAAGCACGGCAGGCGGCAGTGTACTCTGCTTTAGACTCGGCTCTGAATTGGCCGACTCTTCGATGTGCGAATAGGGACACGTCTGTCCGCGCGGACAAGTCCGATTGCGCGCAAAGGCATTGCACGTCTGCCTAAGTTGAGGCATGGGTGCGGCCATCATCGCAGCAAAGAAGGCTGCCATCATCTGCGGGTCGATGGCGGGCATCATCTGCTCGTTCTCCATATATTTATCGCGCTCCTGTAGAGGAAACATAGCGACGTCGTCCTTCTCATCGTACTCGCCTTCTTCTAGCTCCTCTGCTTGCGACGCGACAAGCCGCTGAGAGACGCCTGCCATGTATAACCGCGATTCAAGTGCGGCGAAGATCTCATCGACAAATTGCTCTGTGCTGTCGTTAAGGAAGTCACGCAGCTGCTCTATGCAGAGCAGGCGCACCTGTGGCGCGTCCTGATCATGCTTGAGAAGAGCAAGACAATATTCTGCGAGAATAGGTGCTTCTGCGTCGCTGATGGACACGAGCCTTCGTTCCAGCCACTGTTGGAGTGCTGCCTCCTCGCCTGCCGCCAGCTGTATCATGCCTCTCGCCCCTCCCGGCCGTACTCTCTGCTGCTTCGTGGTCGTTGCTGTCTTTTCGCAGTCTCACTCGCAGTAAACAGAAAACTTCAAATTTTACCGCGACAACTCAACAGCAGACGAGACAAAGCACAGGCAGACAGCACTCGACACCCAGCACAAGGACAGCAGCAGCAGCAGCTATGTCTCACAGAAAGTACGAAGCACCCCGTCACGGATCCCTCGGTTTCCTCCCCAGGAAGCGTGCATCCAGGCACATGGGTAAAGTCAAGTCATTCCCCAAGGACGACGCAAAGAAGCCCGTCCACTTGACTGCTTTCATGGGTTACAAGGCAGGCATGAGCATGATTGTCCGTGACCTCGACCGTCCAGGATCCAAGATGCACAAGAAGGAGATTGTTGAGGCAGTCACCATCATCGAGACACCTCCAGTTGTCATTGTTGGTCTCGTCGGCTACGTCGAGACCCCCCGTGGTCTCCGTTCCTTGACCACCGTCTGGGCAGAGCACCTCTCAGACGAGCTCAAGCGTCGATTCTACACAAACTGGTACAAGTCCAAGAAGAAGGCCTTCACCAAATACGCCAAGAAGCACGCAGAGGGCGGCGCACCCGTTTCCCGCGAATTGGAGCGCATCAAGAAGTACTGCTCCGTCGTGCGTGTCCTTGCACACACTCAGGTCCGCAAGACACCCCTCAAGCAAAAGAAGGCACACCTCATGGAGATCCAAGTAAACGGTGGCTCTATTGCCGACAAGGTTGAGTTTGCTCAGGCCAACTTTGAGAAGACGGTCGACATCAAGTCTGTCTTTGAGGATGATGAGATGATTGATGTTATCGGTGTCACCAAGGGTAAGGGTTACGAAGGTGTCACCACCCGTTGGGGAACCAAGATGTTGCCTCGCAAGACACACAAGGGTCTCCGCAAGGTCGGATGTATCGGCGCTTGGCACCCTTCGCACGTTCAGTGGTCTGTTGCGCGTGCTGGTCAGAACGGTTACCACCACCGTACCTCCGTCAACCACAAGATCTACCGCATCGGAGAGGCTGGTACTGACAACGCAACCACCGATTACGATGCCACAAAGAAGGAGATCACCCCTATGGGCGGCTTCCCTCACTATGGTTGCGTGCAGAACGACTTTGTTATGATCAAGGGATCATGCCCAGGAACCAAGAAGCGTGTGTTGACCCTCCGCAAGACTCTCATGCCACAGACCAACCGTCGTGCCATTGAAAAGGTCTCGCTCAAGTTCATTGACACTTCCAGCAAGTTCGGTCACGGACGTTTCCAGACTGCACAGGAGAAGGCTGCTTTCCTCGGTACCCTCAAGAAGGACATTGAGGCATAAACGCATTCTACATAGCATCTATTTCTTTCAAAAGTTCTCCTTGTGAAGTTTAAAGTGCACTTCGTCTGTTGACTGCCGCTTGCATGCTTGACGGATTGTATGCGTCATGGGCTTAGGGCCACAGAAGTAAAAGCCAACGTGACGCTTGTCGTTCCTGTCTACGCCAACCTGCTTGGCAATGGTGCTCAAGTAGGTATCAAAGTTGGGTCTGCCAAAGCTGAGACGCGTCGACATGTGCGTGAAGGGATCATGCTTGGCGTCACCCGTATTGAGTGCATAACTGTTGTCAGCCAAGTTTCCTGAAGGCATCACGTACTTGTGGATATCCTCAACATCGACAGCGCCTGTGACAAAAATGTTGACGCGCAGGCGGAAGCTGTCATTCGTGGCAATGTCCTTCTGAAGATTGACGAGCAAGTCTTGGATCCATACAAGTGAATCAATCTCTTTGCATACCCAGACGAGCTCGACATGTTGAAGTTTCTGGGCCTTTTTGCCTTTGCGATTGTAAAAGATTGTGCGAAGCACCTGCTGTTAGTGGTGCAGACCACATGAAACATACCGAAGAAAAGGGCGTGATGCCAATGCCAGCACCGCAAAGAATAGCAACTTGCTCTTGCTCGACATCTTGTGCTGGACAGCCATAGGGGCCATCAATGCGAATGGCAGGCAGGTTCTTACAATGATACTGAGCTTGCTCTGCAGCACGTCCAGAGCCATACCTAGAGATACCAAGTCGTTCACCCAGTGACTTTGTCCAATCTCCAACCTGACGAATGTGCACAGAGATGAAGGCATCTTGAGGCGATGATGAAATGGTGAAAGGGTGCCATTGAAACGCGCTCAGTTCAGGCACGAGCACATACAGGTACTGTCCAGACTTGTATTTGAAGTCCTTCTTTTGTATCTGCAACTCAATGACGCCCAGAGGATGCGCAATCACGCGCTGAATGCTGGTTGGTCGACGACTGCGAATCTCGCGCCAGATGCGCTCGCCAGCATACAGGAGGCCAGGAACGACCTGTAAACGCCAGCTCTGGTAGCCAATACAGTGTTGCCAAAATTGTTCAATGTCAAAGGGACTGTATGCCTGGATGGAGTCTCGTACAAAGCAGCCACTTGCATGAGTCAAGAGCGCCGTGAAGAAGACGATTGACACGGAGTGCATGTACCAAAATGTTTCAAAACTGCGACGGCGAATCTTGAGCCTTGCAGAAGTAAAGATCAAGACCATACACAAGAGCATAATGTGGCCTGTGATACCACCGACTTGCTCGTAGTGAATCTGCCAAGCCATAAATGGCCGCAATTGTGTGCGCTCAACCTCGTAAAAGTTGACATAGTGCGCCGTGACGTGCAAGACGGTGAAGAATGCGAAGCTGTAGGCCACTTGCTTGTGAAAGAAGATATTGTCGTCCAAAGGTAGCCATCGCAGCTTCGGACGAATGGCGCAGAGGATGTTGCGCAAGACGGGCATTAGAATCAAGACGCCATCCATGGCGAGGACAAGCCCAGCACCTCTCGAAGTCCAGACGCTCCATCGTAACGTATTGAGCGCAGCAAGCCGACTATCATGCATCTGTGCGTACCAGCCATAGCTAAAGACTGCAATCTGCACAGCCGGCCAAATCGTCCAAAAGGCAATCGTTCTCAGCTCCATAAAGTCCAACGGTCAGTGATTCGAGATGGCCCATCTTATAAGCTAGAGGAGCTGCAGCAGTAGGCCCAAGCATCTCAGACATGGCCGAGCAGCAAAAGCGTTGGCCGTGTTTGAGGATGAGCTTGGACATCGAGTCATTGTCCATCTGCAGGAGTCAACCACCAGCAACCGCAAATCCCCAATTCTCTCCCCCTCTTCTGTAGCAAGATGGCTCCGCTTTACGAGGCTCTAGCTACTAATGCATCAGGTCATCTCAAAGTTTCTGAGCTACACTCTATCTACTATGAAGACTGCGGAAAATCAGACGGCCTCCCTGTTCTGTTTCTCCATGGTGGCCCTGGTGGAGGCTTTGAAAGCAAGTCTGACAGTCGCTACTTTGATCCTGCTGTATACCGCTTCATTGGCTTTGATCAACGCGGTGCTGGCAAATCAACGCCTGTTGCTGAGATCAGGGAAAATACAACGCAGCTTCTTGTTGAAGATATTGAGAGTCTGCGTAAGCACCTCGGCATCCAGAAGTGGGTCGTCTTCGGAGGCAGCTGGGGCTCAACTCTGGCCCTTGCCTATTCTACAAGCTTTCCTGATTGCTGCTTAGGTTTGATTCTTCGCGGCATCTTTACACTGCGGCGAAAAGAACTCCTATTCTTCTACCAAAAGGGCACCTCGTTCATCTTTCCCGATTACTTTGCAGAGTATGAGGCTGTCATTCCCGAAAATGAACGCGACGATATGATTTCCGCCTTTTATAAGCGTCTCATTGACGACGACAATGTTGACGAACGCAACAAGTGTGCTTTGGCATGGTCAAAGTATGAGACTGCTACCTCAAAGCTGGTGGTGGATCCAGCATACATTGCTAAGACGTACGGCTCTTCATTCAAGGCTTCACTAACAACAGGGACGATCCGGTATGGTGCCTACAATTTGCTCGCATTGAGGCACACTACTTTCAAAACCGAGGCTTCTTTAGCAGGGACGACGAGTTGCTCAGCAAGATTGACAACATCAGCCACTTGCCTATTCACATTATCCAAGGCAGATACGATGTCGTTTGTCCTGCAAAGACATCCTGGGATTTGTATCAAGCACTCGGCGGTGAAGATGCCAAGTCAGTCACATACACGATTGTGGATGCCGCCGGTCACTCTGCACAGGAAAAGGGTATTCAAGAAAAGCTCGTAGATGCAGCCGATGCATTTCGATCGCTTGCTTAAGGTCAAATGCATCCATATCTAAGAAGTGAGAGGCTGCTGTACTGAATCGCGTCTACGCTTGATTTGTGTTCCTTGTGGTCTATCATCCATCTGCACGGGCAATCCCGAATCACTCATTGGATCTTTCCGTGTCGCTAAGTTGTCTTGTTCCAGCTTGGCTGGCTCTTGAGAGTACCAGAAGGCTGCTGTTAGTCATGATTATGACAAAAGTGCGATTACCTCCAAGGAAGACGAGTGCAGCACCAAGCACGATGCCAGGGTCAATGTGATGTCCAAATACGCAGAATGAGAGGACAAGACTGATGAATTTCCTGAGATTGAGGACGATGCTGACCGACAAGGCTGTTGAGTGTGATGCGAGACGATTCACGCCACTGATGCAAATCAGCTGGGTGATGACATTGAGCACCAGATGAACAACAAGTGAGGGTGGATTCAGGAGCGATGGTTCAACGTTGCCATCTGCAAGCTTGAAGAAGGGCTCTGACTTGAGCAATATGTAAAATTGCCGGTTGACCTGACCAAGCAGGGGCAGGAAGAAGGGCAACGCCAGGATGTGCTGCTATTAGTCGTGGTTCACACAGAGACAAGACAAGACTGACCGTCCAGAAGAGCGATTCTTGCCAGGATGCACCGTGCTTTCTAAATGCACGCTCAAGGAAGAGTCCCATCATAGAAGCGACGAATTGAGCCAGGACCATCAGGGCAATGCCAATCATGAATCGACCAGACATCTCTGGATCATTTGCAGAGGATGCATTGTTTCTGGAAGCAGCTGTAGAGACAACGACACCGAGCGTCAAGAGCGCTACTGCTGATATTTGTCGCTGCGTGTACTGGCGGTCGTAAAAGAGCCAACCCAGCAGCATAGTCACAACGGACCCGCCACTGCGCATAATAATAAAGACAGGCACAGAGATGTGAAAGTCCAGCACCATGTTGTTGAGCCACGACACGCTGAAGTGGCAAATGACAATCTTGAGATAATCCCACAACGGCACTTTGCGATTCCATAGGGCCTGCCGACCAATTGCTGATGAGGAAAACATGCCGAAGGATCCAATGACGATGCCAAAGAATTGCGCAAAGGTGATGACGCTGCCTGCGGCGGAAGTCCTGTGTGTGATGGCTTCTAGGGTGTAGACATTAGAACAGCAGCCTCCAAAGAGGAGGAGGAGAGGTGTGACGAGTCCCCACGATGCCATCGCCATAATGGCTGGGGAAACATTGAACATACTTGTTGTCTAAGGTAGCGATGCCATAGACTGCTGACCGGTAGACCAGGGATTTGTTGCAGCTGGGTGTCTTGCGTTTGTCGCGTCTCTTGCCGCCGCGGGTTAGGATCAGATGGTGCACAGACTACACATACATTTTACTACAAGCTACAGTCAAGCGGAAGCTTCCCTAGGACTTTCATCATTGGTAGGTGCAACCTCAAATGCGGGATGGTTGACATTTGCATTGATGGCATCGGCGTCCATCTCCTGGCGAACATTGTCTTCATTCTTGGCAGCTTTCAAGGGACCTGAGATCGCAGCAAGGCTGTGGGCAGAGGGTTGCGAGACTGGCTTTGGACGTACGGGCGCTTTCGTGGCTGTGGTCGTAGCTTCCTCAGCTGCTTCAGTGGTAGAGCTAGCAACAGGAACTGCAGTTGGCAAGGTTGTGCTATCAGTCTTGCTCACACCTTCCGTCTCAGCCTGTGTCCCGCGCTCAGCTGCATCCACCGCCGCTTGTTCAGCCGCCTCCTTCTCCTCTTTCTCAGCAAGTAGCTGCAGTGAGGCCTTTGAGTATCGAATGCATCCCTCTGGATCATTGCGCAATGCGACAATTTGCCGCTTATTGACACGTTCATTGAGTTCAATCAGCAGCTGATCACTCTTAGGCCCAAATAGAGTCAAGCTTTTCATAGCACTCCAATTCTTGCTCGTCGAATTGACGGAGATGCGCAAGGGCGAGTCGCGCGTGTTGGGCACAAACTCAGACATGCAAATCGCGCTGAGTGAAGTGTCCGCTTCAAAGGCCTTGTCGCTTGTGTATGGGCAACAGAGAAGATTTGAGATGTTGCCGTCCTCAGAGCCAACAAAGGATGTCAAGATCAGATCGCGAATAGTCAAGTTCCTGGGTGTGAAGTCCGGCCGTAAGCTGAACAATGCATCGAGGGAGCCGATACGATCGGCGTTGTCTATCGCTTGGAAAAGGAGTTCCTCGAGCGAGTGCGCATAAACGACACCCTCGTTGACCCGCCGGAAGTTCGCATCATGCACAATATAGTACAAAATGGGTGTATTCGAGACGTTGAGCGACTCATTGGGCTCGGCAGCAGCTTTGTACTCGGTGTGTTCCGCTCGGCCCTCTTGAAGCCGTTTAAAGGCCTTGTCTTTGGCAGTCAATACCTGTGCCATGCTTGCTCTCTGAGTGTCTACCAGGTGTGTATTCCGTGTATGACTCGAGGCATGCATCTGGCCCGTTGATGCTGGATGGCGGGGACGGAGCTCCTCCCGGCGCAGGGCAAATCACCAACCACCATCAGCAACAAGTGAATTGCAGGATAGCCGCATCTCTAAGCTTTTTCACCTGTGATTTTTCTGTACAGCTGCTTCTGAGTCGCGATTGCTCTCATGACTTTTGCAAGTTTGTACTGATATTGCTTGTCCAGTATGTTATTCAAAGGCCACGACGCT
Source organism: Protomyces pachydermus (assembly GCA_003717275.1). Lineage (NCBI taxonomy): Eukaryota > Fungi > Ascomycota > Taphrinomycetes > Taphrinales > Protomycetaceae > Protomyces > Protomyces pachydermus. The sequence goes on along the minus strand of QXDU01000279.1, from coordinate 34,016 downwards.
GTAGAGCCAGATGTCGCTGCAACGGAGAGAAGACCTGTGTACTCTACGTTCAGCAAGAGACAAAAGAGCTTCATCACGCTGCTCGTCTCACTTGCGAGTATTTTTTCTCCAATCTCGGCGACTATCTATGTCCCAGCACTGCCAACCATTGCAAAAGACTTGAATGTCAGCATAACGCTCGTCAATTTATCAGTCACGAGCTACATGATATTCCAAGGGCTTGCGCCAAGCTTATGGGGTCCGTTGACAGATGCTATCGGTAGGAGACCCGTCTATCTACTCACGTTTCTCATCTATATTGCGGCATGTATCGGACTGGCCTGCACAAACAGCTTTGCGGAACTCATCATCTGGCGCTCCTTGCAATCTACAGGCAGCGCAAGTACAATTGCGATTGGAGCAGGTGTCATTGCCGACATTACGCAGTCAGGCGAACGTGGTGGCTATATCGGCCTCTACTCTGCTGGTGCGCTCGTTGGCAACGCGCTAGGTCCTGTACTTGGTGGTATTTTTGCTCAGACAATTGGCTGGCATGGTATTTTCTATTTTCTCACCGCGCTGTCTGGGTTGTTTTGGCTTGTTTTACTCTTGACATTGCCAGAAACCTTGCGGAATGTCGTTGGCAATGGATCTATTCGACCAACGGGCAACTTGCTGAGACGACCAGCGTTGCCATTTCTGGAACCACCGGATGCAGCGCCAGATGATATATCGCCTGCACAAACAGCAAAGCAATTTGATCCACTCGGACCAGTCAAGATGATGGGCAAAGCAGAGGTTGCATGCAGCCTGCTGTTTACGGCTTTGTATTATACTGTTTGGCAATCGTCTCTGGTCGCTTCTGCCACTATTTTCGACAAGGAGTATGGCTTGTCGCAACTGAATATCGGCTTGTTTTTCATTGCGAGTGGCGTGGGTGCTATCACTGCATCGCTCATCACAGGCCGCATCCTCGACTATGATTATGCGAATGAGGCAGGTGTTGCACATGCACAGATGCAGCAAGAAGCAGAGTTGGATGCGTATGAAATGACACGACGCTTGTCACAGAGGCCGCTTCGACGACTTGAGTATGCACGATTGCGGCGTATGCCCATCAACAGTTTGTTCTACATCGGCAGTGTGCTAGCTTTTGGGTGGTGTGTGCAGGCAAAGACAACAGTGGCACTACCGATCATTTGGACATTCTTTTTGGGCTTCACCACCACCTCCATCATGTCTGCGTATACGACGCTGATTGTAGACTGGTACCCGGATGCCGGAGCGTCGGGCACAGCCGCGTTGAATTTAGCGCGCTGTCTGCTAGGAGCAGGTGGCACCGCTGCTGTACAACCACTGATGAACCAGACGAATACAGGCGTTACATTCACGATTGGGGCTGGGATCACGCTGTTGTGCACGCCGCTGTACTGGTTGGTGATCCGGTATGCAAGGAGCTGGCGGCTTTCGCGGTTGAAGCAGCGGGGCATGCGGGGAATATGAGGGAACTTGGATGGATTGACGAGCATGTATATATGAAGGCATAGGGATGTTTGTGGAGTAAACCAAGAAGTTGCACAGTAAAGCGTAAGTGGTCTATGTGGTGTTGCATGCTGGCAGTCACACTCCCGTCAACTGCGTCTCATCTGGCGCTGAATCTCGCTCGGCTAAATTTTGCTCGCTCGCAGGAAAAGCAGCAGCAGCACAGCAGAGGCATACACTCAAGGCAGGACTCTATAATCAACCACGACATAGCCATGGTGAAGTTCATCAAGTGCGTCCATCAGCTGCTCCAGACATCACCCAGCTAACATCTCCCTAGACCAGGAAAGGTAGCCATCGTCACGCGCGGCCGATACGCAGGCAAAAAGGTCGTTATTGTGCAACCAGTCGATAACGGCAGCAAGGCCCACCCATTCGCGCATGCTCTCGTCGCTGGTGTCGAGCGTTACCCGCTCAAGGTGACCCGCTCAATGTCCGCTAAGCGTATGGCGAAGCGATCCAAGGTCAAGCCTTTCGTCAAGGTCATCAACTACAACCACCTGATGCCTACACGTTACGCACTCGAGCTCGAGTCACTCAAGGGAGTCATCTCAGCAGACACATTCAAGGAGCCTTCTCAGCGTGAAGATGCAAAGAAGACCATCAAGAAGTCTTTCGAGGAGAGGTACACCTCGGGCAAGAACAAGTGGTTCTTCACACCTCTGCGATTCTAGAGCCCTTATCCTCTTGCAGTTGCCCGAAACGGCACTTGCACTAGCTCTCCTTTTGTTCGAGCGAGCTAGCTGTCTATGAACAACCATGCATTCAATGTCTTCCGCGCTTCACTGTGATCTGACGTTCTGTTTTGCTTATTGCGACCACTTTGAAAAATCTTGACGGCCTCGTCCCTCTGTCCAGGGCAACGATGGCCCTTGGGAGATCAAGCATGGACTTTGCTGATGACCTTGGTTCCCAGTGTGTGCCGTTACCTCCTTATCGCTGAACCAGGCATCACACTGATAGCTTCATGCTTCGTGAAAAGAAGCTGACTGACACATCACAGAGGGCAGTTTCGTTCATGAGCATGTACGAAGAGCTGAGCAAATCCAGCAAATTTGAAATGCAATAGTCTAATTCGTAGCTGGCTCACCGCATGTCTACAGAGATGTGGTTGAAAATGACTCAGCTAGGGCTCTGCTGGGCCTTTGCGCTATACAAGTAGCTAGCTACTTTTTAGCGAGGTTGTGCGTGGACACCAGGACTCGGTTGACTTGGGCGGCCTCCTCTCACGCGCTACATACAACAGTACAAAATTCCCTCAACGCCCACTGTTACTTCTGCACAACACCACACACAAGCGAGTACATAGCCATACACCATATTGCGTCAGTCTTGTCATTGGAGGATGTCAATGAGAGTTTCCTGAATACTTCAGGCAAGATGATGCTCGCCCTGAACTTAAAATGTCTTTCGAGCTGGACAAAGCGGAGTTCTTTTCTTAAAGAACTTTGCCTGTCACCATTTATAGCGAAGAGCTAACGTGTCGAACCCACTCACTTGTCAGCATCTGAAATCGATTTTCCGATGCCTGTATCTGCTTTGCTTGCCCTGACGAACCTAGTCGAGCTCCTGCTTTGACACGTGTGTTCAAGATCATGCTTGATGCCTTCTGACCCTTGCGATCCGGCAAGGTTTGTTGTGCAGAGGAGCTGAGATGTGAGCTGCCAACGCTTGCGCGATGTGTCTTAAGCTAAACAGGTCGAGACGGTCGTGGGTCGATTGTTTTGATTCGCATGCTCAGACCGACAAATCGGCGACGAAAGCGTCACGACAGAATGACACGCTCACCGAGGAGTAGAGCCAGACATCGCACTGGTTTGATAATTTTCGGCTCATGGTAGAATTGGCACAATTGTACTTCTGAGCCATGCGTTCGTTCCTGATTAAGGAAGCGATCCAATTTTTGCGAGCCAGCATTCCGTGTGCTGAACCCCGACAATGCCCTTGTCATCTCTTGATACATGGATTGTATCAATTGATTTTTGAGCGGCGTCTCTAGAGCCTGACACGGCCATCAAGTACGGCGATGATCGGCGAGGGTAATGCGAGGCGCTTGATGCGTGTCCGTAGATTGAGAAGTTATTGATTCGATGCATCAGCGTGACAATTGCTGTGTGCGAAAGCGCGTCTCAGGAGGGTTCCATATTTAAGAGAATGGTCGCCGGTTTGTTGCGCTGTCGATCAGGTTTATTGGTCGACACTGGCTGTATATGTCGCTGCCTTGCGGGCGTCAGCAAGCTGCGGACAAACGGAGCCCATTGTGATGAAGTAGAAAGCGTTGAGCAGCACGAGCCCAAGTCAGGGGAAGCCGCAACTATCGCAGTCACACTTTTCACTGACAATCGGCAAAGCGCCACGGAGATCATACACCCACGGACTTACTGAGCTTCCTCGTCCTAGTCGACTAGAAGACCACGGTGTGCCTTGGCTTGGTTCAAGTGCAACTTTGTCATGGGATCTTGCAGCGACTCCCTGTTTCTGCGCGGTCCCTTTCCTCTGTAGCCTGCAAATCGAACTTCCAGAGCTCTGCAATGATTGCCCTAGAAGATTGCGCATGTAACTTACCAATGATCTTGCCATCCGCACTGTGCCGTGCCATTTTATGGCTGGACTACCCATCGCACTGGAAGCTTCATGCTCATATCTCGATCTTCTATTTGCGTTCCATCTCGTTGAATTTTTGTCGAGGTCGCCATTCTACATGTACTGTCATGTAATACGTACTGATCCTTTAGCTTGTGCCAACAACAGCTTCTTGGCCTGCAAGCAGGTCATGCCACCCTTGGTAGTTGAATCGCAGGATCTTCTGAACCAAGGGTCAGCAAGCATCTGCAGATGGCTCGAGCAAGTGACCATCACCGATGAGCTTCTCACTTTTCTTCAGGATTGGAACGCCTCACTGCTACCGCTCCTCAGAGTTCGTCCAACGGATGCTATCGTTCTACAGACACTCGTTGAAAATGTCATACCGCGCTTCTGGTCGCAAGAGGCTCCCTCTGAGCTGCATGTGGTCCTTGTACAAACCTTGTCTTGCATGAGCGGTGTCAATGCTCTCTTGCGCCATCTACGTACGGATCTCGAAGCAAAGCTACTACAAGGTGTACTCGACTCACCGGCCTTTACTTTGGAGGCCATTCACGCTGCTTGGTTCGAAGGCAATGTCTTGAATCCCGAGATAGCAAAGCAGCTATGGGCTACTTACCTCTCATTCGTCACCGGCAGCAAATTGATCAATGCGGTCGCAGCGCACGAGAAGGATCTGTCTCTACATCTCTGTCTCTTTGCCTCGGCTGAATGGCTCACTGCATATGTGACACGATCCATTCTGGCGCTTTGCCAGAGTCACCTGACTAGGAGCGCTGAGCTACACGAAGTTGAGATTGCTCAATTGCTGTCTGGTGCCATCAGTCTAGGCAATGCAGACGTCATTTGCGGCGAATCGGTTGAGTTCGTATCCAAATATGAGCATGAGGGGCTTTGCGCTTTACTTGGCAAGGTCGTTTCATCGATGGGGATGCCGGCGAGAAACCGACTCATGCTGGCATCGTGCGCCTATCTAGAGAAAAAGTACTTTGCGCAGGCGTCATCATCAGTGCCTAACAATGATGATGATCGAATTGGTGCAGCAGGTTCTTTCCTAAGACTTCTCAGTGGCAATGAAAAAGATTCGCCTGCACAGAGGTGGCTGATCCATCACTCTCACAATACTTCTCTTGACCTTCGTCGGGCAGCCTTATTAGCAGTGGCAGCCTCAGATGGGCTGTTCCCCTTGGCCGAAGAACTCTTTGCTCTGTGGGCAGACAAAACGCAAATGCGGCATGCAGGCCTGGGCAAACGACGTGCCTTGGTGGAAACGTTTCTACTGACTCTGGGTCGGCTGTCAAAGGGACAACAAGCGATGCTTGCATCATCATCGCTCGTCATGACGGGCACGTCAAATCATCTCGAGAGCAGCTCCGACTCGATCCGTGCTCAAGGCATGGTTGTTGCCGAAGTCATGTCAGAATTTGCCAACAAGTCCAGCATCACCTTGAAATTTGATGTGCCAGGAACCACCGGGTCGGAGGCAGAATACTTTCGCTCACTGCTTCTTGTTCGCGAAGATACAAAGCCAATCAATTTACTCAAATCTGGACAAGTCAGCTTGCCTGCCGAGCCAGTGGATTCAACGAATATGCAGCCCACCAATTCTGGTGTGAAAGTAGAAGAAGTGGCGGATCTTCCAGATGACCAAATAAGTAAGGAAGACGTCAGGCCAATGCGTCTTCCAGACTCTGACGATGAAGATTCAGATGAAGATCCGACTTTGGTTGATCGCGACAAGGTTCCTCCGCCACTCTACATCCGCACCTTGATCGAGCTGCTCACGCAGCATGACTCCTACAAGAGCATTCACTGTGGCTTGAAACACGCGCCGCAGCTGATTGTGCGGAAGGCGCAATACGGCACTGAGCTCAGCAATTACGCGACGAATCTAGCAGAAATATTGAGTGGTTTGCGAGATACATTTGACATGGAAGACTTTCACCAGCTCGTCCTGTCAGCACTCTTCGCACTGGTCGCTGCCTGTCCAGAGAAAGTCGGCCCATACCTGAGCAGAGCATACTTTGTGGCAGATTATTCACTCCAGCAGCGAGTCATCATCTTGTCCGCCATCTCTCTTGGCAGTCATCTTTTGGCAGAAGGAGGTGATCTCTCAGGATGGGCAGAGATGGAGTCAAGGGCTCTTCAAAAGCTCTATACGAATGGCATGGTAACCAATGAAAAGCTGGCTGCAAGGCCCAAAAGCAAGGCGACTTGGCAGAACTATACGCTGCTACCACTCCTTGGCAATTACCAAGCTTATGCCTCTCATATGGCGGGCAGAGATGACAGTGCTTTTCACGAAACTATCTTGCTCTCTCACTACATCAAGACAGTGATGACTATTTACACATTCAGTGCGACGACCGCCAACTTCAAGACAACCACGACTGAGATTGTGAGCTTCATCTTGGCTTTACGATCAAGTCGCGATGAAGAGATTTGCACACAGCTATCCGAGCTTGTTGCCCGTGTCTTGGAACTCAGTGATGCACGTACAATAGTGCAAGACGGCAAAGGAGATACATTGGTCGCCCTGCAAGATTGGGTACGCGGGGCATTTGAGGTCTGCAAAAATGCAAAAGTCAGAGCACGTCTCGGTGGTAGTGCGGTCAAGATTGCAGAAATGGCACAGGAAACGATGGACTTGATGCTAGCTGGTCAATCGGCATCAATGTTGAGTACCAACAACAACCGACTTGGACTGCGCGGGCTGCAGTAGACATGTCTAAGGGTCTGATACCTTCTAATCTCCTTTGGCTTGTGACGCAGCAGCAGCAGGCACAGAGGCTTCCAAGTCTGCAAGGAGTGTCTCTAGCTTACTCTCAAATTCTAGCAGCCAAATTAGCGAGCATTTTTGTTAATCATATGTGTACGATTGAGCTGTCTTTCTAGAGCGTCCGCCTGTCTCTCTGCATCAGCCATAAACTTGACTGCAGAGAGCGTCTCGTCGTCCATGCTCGCTGGTTTCCAGTCGTTGGTCAGGGTCGTCGTGAACATCCACACGTGTCTCCCACGTCACTCAGCGATCACTTCAGCACGCTCCATCCACAAAGGCGACGGCGGGCCTAGCTTCTTGTTGCAAAGACAGGCCTTGACGACTAGACCCTCTAGACGATGGAAGGTCTATTCTGCCAAGACATCAACTACATCGAGGGGATCGTGCGTGGCTATCGTTCGGGTCTGCTCACTAGCGCCCTCTACCAAAACCTGACACAATGCGAGACGCTCGACGGTAGGCTCGTACTATAAGGAGACATGGGCTAATGATAGACCTCAAGATGCAACTGAGCGCAACAGATTATGGCAATTTCCTCGCGAACGTACCGTCTCCCTTGACAACGAGCACAATTGCGGCCAAGGCCAATGAGAAGCTTGTGAGTGAGTTCAAGTACCTGCGCGCCAATGCAGTGGAGCCCATGTCGACGTTTCTCGATTACATCACGTACTCCTACATGATTGACAATGTCATCTTGTTGATCACAGGAACGCTGCATGAGCGCGACCTGAATGATTTGCTGGAACGGTGTCATCCATTGGGATTATTTGAGACGATGCCCGCGTTGTGCGTTGCGACCAATGTGCAGGAGCTCTTTGAGTCTGTCCTGATTGATACACCGCTGGCGCCGTACTTTAAAGGCTGCTTGAGCGCTTCTGACTTGGATGAGATGAATATTGAAATCATCCGCAATACACTCTACAAGGCGTACCTCGAGGATTTCTACAAGTTTGTTCAAGGCGTGGGTGGACCGACGGCAGAGCTGATGGGTGAGGTACTCGCCTTTGAAGCGGATCGGCGCGCTATCACCGTCACCATCAATTCATTCGATACAGAATTGACAAAGGAAGAGCGTAAGAGTCTGTATCCAACTGTTGGCAAGCTCTACCCGGAAGGCACGTTTGCCCTCTCACAAGCAGATGACATTGAAGCTGTCAAGAATGCAGTGGCAGGGGTCGGTGCGTATGCTGCCATGTTTGAGCAACTCAATTCCGCAACGGTTGGGGAAAAGTCGCTGGACGATTTCTTCTTTGAGGAAGAAGCAAAGCTCAACAAGCAGGCTTTCTTGCAACAATTCCATTTTGCCGTGTTGTATGCTTGGCTGAAGCTCAAGGAGCAGGAGATTCGCAATATTACGTGGATTGCAGAGTGTGTTGCGCAGAACCAAAAGGACAAGATTGGCAAGTACGTCACGGTGTTTTGATGCACGAGTCATATGGCACTGCTAGGTCCAATGTTGGATTCCTTGTCGGTCGCTGGAGCATAGACTGCTTGGAGCACTGAACAGCCAGGCTCAGCGAAGTAGCAGAAATCATATGTACATGACATCAGCGAAAGTCTTATGCCAACAAACACCAAGTAGGACACGACATGAGCAATTCAATTTCACTGATGGCACTGCATTGCTATCTATCCTAGTACATGAAACCATTATGGTGAAATGGTGACGCGTTAATTTTTTGTTGTCTTTCTCATCGAGTGAATGCAAAAGCGGTTTGCCTCAAATAAGCACAAAGAGTACAAGCATTGTCTAGAGGTCTGCATCATCCTCGTCAGGCAACGGCATAGCGGCAGCCTTGCTCATCTCCTCGTCATACGTCTTCATGAGGTTTTCATCGACCTGGACCTCAGGTGGTGCCAATGCAGGTGAAGCCACAAACTCAAGACCGCTGTTACCCACGAGCTTACGAGCAAGCCAAAGGAAAGGCTTCTCGAAGTTGTAGTTAGACTTTGCAGAGATATCATAGTACTGCAAGTTCTTCTTCCTGTGGAAGGTAATGACCTTTGCCTTGACTTTGCGTTCCTTGACATCCACCTTGTTGCCGCACAGGACAATGGGAATATTTTCACACACACGGACAAGGTCCCGGTGCCAGTTGGGGACATTCTTGTATGTGATGCGCGATGTCACGTCAAACATGATGATGCCGCATTGACCCTAGCCTTGTTAGTCTCTTTGTGAATATGCAAATCAGTTGACAAACCTGAATGTAGTAACCATCGCGCAGACCACCAAACTTCTCCTGTCCAGCGGTATCCCAGGTATTAAAGCAAATCTCGCCATAGTTTGTGTGGAAGCGAATCGGGTGCACCTCAACACCGAGCGTGGCAATGTACTTCTTCTCAAACTCTCCCGTCAAGTGACGCTTGACAAAGGTTGTCTTGCCGGTACCACCGTCTCCGACGAGGACTAGATGGCTGTGTTAGTGACGCGAAGGATGTTTGTAGCGGCTTCTTTTGTGTTCTCGAGCTATCAAGTCGTTGCTTGATCGAATGGGGCATGGCGCGAGAGGGACAGAAGTGCCGCATGGTGCCTTACCGAGCTTGAATGTAGGGATCTCTGCCATGATGGAGTATGTGATGTAGAGTGTGGTCGAGTGAGTGATGGCAGCAGCAGGAAGAAGAGAAAGAGAACCAGAAGATGGGGTTAGGCAGCACTCCGACTCAGCATAAACTACAGTGAATAGAGTACAGAGTAGAGAGCAGGGTATTGAGCACAGTGCTGAGCAGAGTATAGAGCAGAGTATTGAGTACAGAGATGGCGAGCAAGTATGCATTCTCAGGCACGCTCAAAGAGGTACGCAGACACTCTCAACCTTCATCACTCACCATCCAGCTCAGATTCCACTTCTGCCAGACAAGCGAAGCAAGCACAGGACTCAAGTACATCTTCCCGATTGTCTAAAGAGCAACAAACAGCTGACTCTCCTTCCAGGCAATTCCTACAAAAGGCATATCCAGTCATGAAGAAGCACAATCCAAGCACACCGTTGCTTGTGCGCGAGGCATTCGGCACACTACCCAAGATATGGGCGCGATATGGTATGTCTTGCTTGCCTCTGCATACGACAGTCGCGTCGATTGAAGAACATATACTGATAAGGCGATAGAGAAGGGAAGAGAGGTGAGTGTCAGTGTTGATGGACTCAGCACAGCGGAAGTGGAGAAGCAGGTACAAAGCCTGGCGCAGGCATCTTCATGAGTATGTCCCTACAGAGAAGGCTACTGGCGCATGCATCCTCTCAATGGATCTGTCTGAGCCTCTGAAAGACTTATTGCCTGATGGTATCGGGGGAGTCTTTCGTTACTGGCCTTCGTAGAACATCCTACACTTTCATACACCACACCACCAATTCTATGTGCTCATGCCACTAAAGCTGCTACTTCTCGTAGGTCTTGTCGGCTCAGGCAAGACGAGCTTCTCCCTAGCTCTCTGCCAGCACTTACAAAACTGGCAGCGCATCTCACAAGATGACCTAGGCTCTCGTCCTGCCTGTGAAGCAGCAACTCGAAATGCTCTTGCTCAAGGTGCTGATGTTGTAATTGACCGTTGTAATTTTGACAAGAGACAGAGGGAGACTTGGTTGCGTATTGCTAGGCAGTTTCAGGCCGATGTCTATTGCCTTGAGCTCAAGACGGACCTTGCTGTAAGTTCGTCTTGTGAAGACAACGAGCTGACATGAAGCTATGCCGTACGCGCATCATGAACAGGCAAAATCATCCAACGCAAGTTCAAGGGACATTTGGTACAACTGTTCTCGACAGGCAAAAGGCGCAGTACCAACCGCTACTGCCTATCGAACTTGCTGCCATCAAGAAAATGTATACACTCACAATCACGGACAATTCTGTGGAATGGAAACAGCCACTGCTAGAGGGCGTCCTGCAAAGACTCGGCATTGACGTCCCTCACTAGTATCAGCGGATTGGGTTTTAACCGTGATCCTACAAGAACAAGCTCAACGTCGTCCTGGCCTTTCATCTGAATAAGTTTTCACACAACGGGTGGCGGACACTTCTTCGCAACCATGACGACCTTCTGCCACATATACACTGCTGTACTCTATAATCTCATCGCTACATGTCGACTCGCTCCTCTTCTCGTTTGACCAGTGTCTTGAAACAGACCAAGCCACGCAAGGTCGGCAAACAAGCTACAAAGCTCAATCTCTCGGCTTCCATCAAAAGCGAACTAGAACACATCAATGCTGAACAAGGTCCTGATGAGCCTCTTGCACAAATCAAGTCAGAAGCCATCAACTACGAACAAGACTTGCAAGACATCAAACATGAAGCCCAAGCGCTGGATGTCTCTCGTCCCGGCGTCTTACAAGCAGCGATAACACATCTCATATCTGTGGATCGACGCTTTGAGCAACTCTCACAGACGTATATACCAAAACCGTGGTTAGATGAGAATCTGGATGAAAACATGAATCACTTCAGATCGCTGGTACTGGGTATCCTATCACAGCAAGTCTCTGGAGCAGCAGCACGTTCCATCTCTCGTAAATTCATCGCGTTATTTGAGGAGGCAGGACCACAGCATGAAGGTGCCCACAATGTGGATGTCGACCCCGAAGTCGCAGATGGTCCTGCTGCTGGGACTTCAGCACCTGCGCAAGAAGCCCTCCAAAATCACTTCTTCCCAACACCGAGCATGATTTTGGAGAAAGACTTGCTCACCTTGAAATCAGCGGGCCTCAGTATGCGGAAGGCAGAGTACGTCTCTGGCCTTGCACAAGCATTCCAAGACGGACAATTTACGGATGAGTTCTTTGCAACAGCACCCGATACACAGATCGTTGAACGGTTGGTAAGTATTCGTGGTCTTGGGCCTTGGTCAGCGGAGATGTTTCTCATCTTCAGTCTCAAACGCACAGATTGTTTGTCGTATGGTGATATTGGCATTCAGCGCGGTATGGCACACTGGCTCGGTAAGGATGTCAAGGATAAGCGAACGCATTCGAAGGGGAAATTCAAGTATGTTTCACAACAGGAGATGGATCATACGTCTGAAGCTTGGCGTCCATTCCGCTCGATCGGCTGCTGGTTCATGTGGCGCGTCAATGGGATCATTGACAAGGTGGAGGAAGAAGACAAGGCGAAGATTGAAGTGAAGGAGGAAACGTAAAGCTAAAATGGAAAATGACTAGTTAGATAATGAAGTGCTTTTTTAGGTTACTCTTTTGAGGATATCCTGGCATTGCCACTCTTTTGCTGACCACCTTCAATCGTACCGCCAACAGCATTGAGCACAGCTTGCAAACTAGCAGCGGTGGTGTCATTACCCACGGCGACACCCCAGATAGAACCTTCTGCGACATTGTCGGTACGCTTGACCTCAATGAAACAAACAGCATTCGTCTTGGTACCTGTACCGAGCGACTGCTGCGTGTACGTCTTGATTTCGGCATCAAAGTCAAACAACTTGCTCATACCATCGAGCAACGACGACAAGGGACCATTACCGAATCCATTGATTTCGTACTCCTTGTCACCAGCCTTTTTGATTTGTCCCTTGAACTCCTTGGAAACCGGTTCATCCGCACCAGGCACTTCATTGACTGCATAATGCAACAAGGAAAAGATTTGCTCCTCCAAGCCATACGCCACTTGAAACAACTTGACAATCTCCGCTGGTGCAAGTTCCTTACCCACACGCTCCGCTTCCGCTTGCACGACCCGGGAAAAGGCAATCTGCAGGTTACGTGGCAAGTCAAACTTGAGTTCCCGTTCAACAATGTACGACACACCGCCTTTGCCAGATTGACTATTCACGCGAATCACAGCTTCATAGGTAGCACCGAGATCTGCTGGGTCGATAGGGAGGTAAGGGACTTTCCAAAATTGCTTGCCCTCTTGATGCTTGAAGCCCTTTTTGATGGCATCTTGATGAGATCCGCTAAAGGCAGTAAACACCAAATCACCCGCGTACGGGTGACGTGGGTGTACAGGGACTTTATTGCAAGCACAGCAGATTTTCATTGTTCTTGCGAGGTCTGAGAAATCAAGGGCCGGTGCTACACCTTGTGTGTAGAGGTTGAGGGCAAGTGTGACGAGATCGACATTGCCTGTGCGTTCGCCGTTGCCAAAGAGACATCCCTCAATACGATCAGCACCGGCCATCTGACCCAGCTCGGAGGCTGCGACAGCACAGCCGCGGTCATTATGTGGGTGCAATGAGATGCAGACTGTCTCTCGATTTGAGATTTTGGTGGAAAAGTATTCGATTTGGTCGGCATACACGTTGGGTGTGCACATCTCCACCGTTGCTGGTAAATTGAAGATGATGGGGTTCTCAACACTTGGCTCCCAAGCTGCTTTGACGGCTTCGCAGACTTCGAGGGCGAAATCCGGTTCGGCATCGGAAAAGGTCTCTGGGGAGTACTCAAAGACCCAATTTGTCTTGCGATACGCTTCATCGGGAGAATCCTTGGTGAGGCATCGTACGAGTTTCGTGCACTTGACTGCGAGGGCGACCGTTTGCTCTTTGGTATTGCCAAAGACAACTTCACGGAAGCACGGCGAAACGGCATTGTAGATGTGAATCGTTGCATTCTTGGCACCCTTGACGGATTCCACTGTGCGAATGATGAGTTCCTCCCTGCATGGCGCAAGGACTTGCACAGAGACGTCGTCAGGCACTGCGCCGGGCGTCTCAATCAATCGCCTGACAAAGTCGAAATCTGTCTGACTCGCAGAGGGAAAGGCGACTTCGATTTCCTTGAAGCCCGTTTCCACAAGGAGCTGGAAGTAGACCCATTTCTCATCACCAGACATGGGATCCACGAGGGATTGGTTGCCATCGCGCAAGTCTGTGCTCAACCAACGGGGTGCCCTGTCGAGGATCTTCGAGGGCCATTGCCGCTTTTGGATGGGGACTTGTGGGAAGGGTTTGTACTTCTGACTGGGGTCTTTGAGCATGCCCATCTTGGTGTTTCAGCTGATGGGTCGATGGATGGTAGATGGACTTGCGATTGCTGGCGAGTCTCAAAATTTGAGAGTGGAGCAGCAGCAATCGACAACCAAAGACCACAGGCTTATGCTCGAAGTCATCGTCAATGACAGACTCGGGAAGAAGGTCAGGTACGTCGCGCATCTTTTGCTGGCATTTTCTGACAATATAGAGTGAAATGCAACGAAGATGACACGGTGGGCGACTTGAAGAAGCTGATTGCCGCTCAGACTGGTACTGCAGCGTATGTCTTCCTCTACTGTACGGTCGGAGACGCCTTGCTAACAGCAAAGAGACAGAATCATCCTCAAAAAGTGGTACACGACTTTCAAGGACCACATCACACTGGCCGACTATGAAATTCACAATGGCATGAGTCTGGAACTCTACTACTCATAGTCTCAGAGAGAAGGTGGTAAGGAAAAGAAGCTAAACTACGAGCAAGAAGTAGATGAGGGAACCCCGTCTTTGCGCTAAAAATCACATACAGATACTTGCCTTGTTTTTTTGGTGTGTTGTGGATGTGCGCTTAAGCAGACACGCCATTGCCATTCGCAAGCTTGGTCTTCTTTGTAGCCGGTGCCTCTTGCGCAGCCTCGATCGCCTGCTTGGTCACACCAATCTGCATACCAGCCTCGACGGCAGCCTGTTCAAGATGTTCCCTGAGTGCTTCGCCATCGATCCTATCAATAGCAGAGTGGAATTCACGCAGCAAGACATCGACATCATCCGCTGCCAGTGTCTTGACATCCGCCATCTTTTTAATGTGCATCGTCAGCACCTTGACCTGCTCAACCGTCAAGTCGAGGTTGAGCTGTTCAGCGCGTGACTTGACGGCATTCCAACCAGTCAATCTTGATCCAATATGCACGTAACGCGTCATACCGAAATCAGTTGGGTTTAGAATTTCATAGGTTGAGGGATTTGCCAGGATGGCCTTGGCGTGAATACCGGCTTTGTGTGTGAATGCGCAGTAACCGGTGACTGGGTTGTTGAAGGGGATATTGATATCGACTGCTTCAGCAACGAGGTTTTCAAGTTCACGCAACTTGTTGAGCTTGTACTTGCCCATCACATACTCCTTGTCAGCAACGTACATACGTGCCAAGAAGCCACCAAGCGGCGTGATACCATTCCGCTCGCCAATACCGAGAACGGAGGTATCGACGTGTGTAGCACCTGCTTCAAGGGCACAGTAGGCATTGGCAATCGCACACCCGGTATCGTCGTGGAAGTGTGTTTCGATATCACAAGAGACCACACCACGCAGCGTACGGAGCAAGTCGTACACTTGTCTTGGATTGGCGCATCCAACGGTATCAGCAACGCCAACTCGATTAACACCAATCTTGTCGACTGCCTGGTAGATGCTCAGCAGATCCACCAAGTCAGAGCGGAAGGAGTCTTCCGAGGAGAATCGGATTTCAATGTTGTGGGACTTGACGAATTCAATGACTTCCTTGGCGGCCTTTGTGATATAAGTCATGTCCTTGCCATGGGAGAACTCGCGCAAGAAGGAGGAAGTACCAATCACGACATCCACGCCATCGACACCGGTCGTCACGGCAAGACGAGCGTCGTCCATGTTGCAACGAATATGGGTGAGGACCTTGGCCTTGAGGCCTAGCTTGCAAATCGCCATGAGATCAAGCCTGGACTGTTCCGAGGCTGCGGGGGAGGTGACTTCGATGTAGTCCACACCGAAATCATCCAGCGCCTTGGCAATTTCAATCTTCTTGGCCGTATCAAAGAAGGCATTGGCGAACTGCTCACCCTCTCGCAAGGTGGATTCGATGATCTTGAAGTTGCCGACGTTGGAGAGGAAGTCGGAGGCCTTGCTGCCGTACGGGTTGCTGGTGGTGGTTGGGCGCTTGATGGTGGCCTCTGTGACGCTGGTCATGTCGTTTCCTACAGAGGGCGGCATGCTTTGTTCTCGAGTCCTTTCTAAGTAGATGCAGACGCTGGGAGAGGAGCAGGAGGGGTACTGGTGGCAGTTCTTGGTCGCCGTCGTGCTCTCGAGATCTTTATCGAAGCCGACACAGGGTTAGGCAACGGCTGACTGACTGCTGCAGTGACTACACAGGAGGACTACTTGAAGAACTACGTATACTCTTGCCCAACATGGCCTCCGATGTCAGAGATGTCCTGGGCATACCCTCCTCCTCCTCCTCTCTCGCTCCTGGTCCGCCACAAAAGAAACAAAAACCAAACGGACCCGCAAAAGGCGTCAGCAGGGAACTCTACAACCTCCTCGGGGATAATCTACCACCCACCGTCGCACAGCACAGTAGTCAGCGCTTCAAGGAGAAGCCGCGCTTCAAACAAAAAGCAGTGAGTTGGGTGCGCGCGCCTTTCAAGAACGGTGCGCGTCAAGATGATTTGGTGCTGCGACATTGGATACGTGGGCCCGTCACTGATTTGGAGACGCCTGCAGAGCACTACCATTTCGAGGTCTTCAATAAACATCCCGATGTTGCGCAGTATAGCAGGGAAGAGTATGCGACTTTCTTGGAACGGCCAGATTGGACACGAGAGGAGACGGATGTTTTGATGGACTTGTGCAAGCAGTGGGATTGTCGCTTTGTTGTGGTGCATGATCGCTGGCCCTCCGATTCTAAGCAGCGTTCGCAAGAACAACTCAAAGATCGCTACTACAGTATTTGTACGACATTGTATGCTTCCCGCGGTCAGAGTACCGATGGCTTGCACTACGACCTGGCGCGTGAAGAAGCACGTAAAAAGTACCTCGAGGAACTCTTCAAGCGTACACCGGATGAGGTCGAAGAGGAGAATAAGCTGATCATCGAGTCTCGGCGCCTGGAAGCAGCAGAAAAACAGCTGGCGTTGCAAAAACAGGAACTTTTGAGGACTCTCGAGACACCACAATCCACCGGATCCATTGCTCAACACATGTCGTCACAGGGTCTTGCTGCTCTTGCACAAGGTATGCTCACAGCAGACAAGCAAAAGACCAAGAAGAAGCAGCTCGAACCAGCAAGTGCTTCGGCGAAGCAACGCTACCGCAAACTCTCGCCGCGTGAGCAACGCGAGCACGGCGTCACCTGGCATGAGAAGTTATCGAGCGGTGCATTTTTACGTTCACAAAAGACAGTGGCACTCAAGCAAACCGTTGCAACAAAAGTCCTGACGGTGATGCAAGAATTGGGCATGAGTAATGTCTTGACCATGCCTACTGAGAAGACTGTACGACGCTTTGATTTGCTGCAGAGTAAGATTGCGACGTTGTTGGAGGCGAAGCGTGTTGTGGACAAAGCAGAGCAAGTCAGCGATTCACCTGCTGCTGTTATAGCGTAGGCGAGCTATATGTTATTTGTACGTTGTGTATGTCTAAAACTTTCCGCGCAGTGCCTGTCGACCCATGTGCATGGCTGTCAACTTGCAAGTCTTCCAGAGGTTCGGGAAGTCAAGGGTACTGGTAAATGTGTCTGCAAAACCTAACTGTTAGTATTGCCAAGGAAAGCATGTAGACATACCAAATGGGAGCATGGCTGGAATCCAACCTTGTGCTAGCTCCAGGGCGAAACACTTGGATGGCATTGCATACTGTGTTGCTTCGCCTCGACGCATGAAGTTCTGGTCACCCGGGTTATACACATGTGCTTCGAGATCATGTGGTTTTGCAGCGAGTTGCTGACCGACCAATATAGTAAAGTAGTCGTCTGCCGTATGAATGCCTGAATGACCTTCTGTTTGCAAAGCAGTGCCAAAGAAGATGAGGTACTCTGTGATACTGGCATGCAGAATGACCATGCTTCCCATGGCACCACCGGCATTATTGAAGAACCAATCCTTCTCACTCCATTCACTGATAGCATCGCCATACTCTTCCTTCAAGTCTCGCGTGAGTTGCTTGAGCAGCGGAGCGGTATTGTTGCCATGCATTGCAATAGCTTTGCGAGAGAGTTCTTGCAGTTTTTCGGGGTCAAATACGTACTGCGTGTGCAGGTAGCCGTCTAGTACATAGAATATAGAAGCGAGCACGGCCAAGAGGATGGCAGTACGACTAGAAATGAGCATAGCTGCTGAAGAAGAAGACAGAGGTCTCATGGTTGAGTTTTATGTTTTTGTCGCTGCTGGTGGCCTGACTACCAACACGTGATTGCCCCTGACGAGGTTCGTGATCCAAATCTATTGCTATGGCTTGGCTATGGTATGCAGCCTGTCCTGAGCATCTACTAAAAGCAAGGGCAACACAAGGAAAGCGAATAGAAGAGAAGAGAAGAAGAGAAGAGAAAAATAAGACCAAGTACAAGAACAAGTACAAGTGACTTTGTCTCACGCCCTGACCTAACCCTGGCAACGACAGTCACTCCAATAGTCACGTCTCTGACAGTCACAACCACCCAGACGCAGTCCTCGCCCTTGAAGGTGGCCTGCATCACGCTCTCTACAAGTGCTTCACCCGCTGACGCGCTTTTGCTTGCTTCCAGTAGACTGCCATGAATCAAGACTTGCTCGCGACCTTGTTGCGCGATGTCGCTGCACAGGCAAACAACGGCAACCACAACACGCAGCACACCGACCAGCACCAGCACCAGCAGCAGCAGCAGGATAACAGTCCCGGCCAAGCTGAGGGACAGGATGCTGCTCAACTTGAATTACACGAGACGTTGCAAGATTCTCTTGATGTATGTCCAAATAATAAACTTCAAGATCCTACTAACGCACTCGAAGAAGGCAGAGAGACAGTCGCAACGGCAACAACGACAGCACCAGCAGCTAGAAAACACCGATGGGTCGCCAAAACCCGCCCACCCCATCCGTGAAGCCTCGGCGTCTCGCTCTCGCAAGAGTTCCGATGCCATGGAGCTTGACAAGGAAGCGCTCGATCCGCAACACAAGAAAATCCGTACGGAGAACCGTGAGCGCAAGAAGCGTTGGCGAGAGGCAAATGAGGATCGCAATAAGGATAATGACTTGCGATGCCGTGTGCATAAACGCGCCCATAAGCTGTATGGTAAGGAAAATTCACGCATGAAGGAGATGTGGATTGAGGAGGAGTTCAATAAACGCAAGCATAAGCGACAAGAAAAGGAAGGAAAAGGACCGGATGGCTTGCCGCTGATTGATGGTACGGATATCGCTGATTTGGACCAAGAAGAGCTGAGCAATGCCATCATGGCAACGCTCACGAGCTTCACCGCTCAAAACATGCAGAATGGTGATGCGACGCATTCGAGCGAGCTGAATGCGTTGTTGCAGAAGCTGACGAATGACCCGGATGTGCTCAAGAATATGTTGAGTGACAAGCCGGCTGCTGAGAAGAATGATGCAGCTTCGGCGCAGCAGTCTGAAGAGCAGCAAGAAGGCTCACACGCAGGTGCATCAGAGCAGCAGACGCAAACGGCAACTGCTGAAGCTGCTCAAGAGACACACGCACAGACACATGCACAATCGCAAACACAGGCAGCTACAGCAGACGCCAATGGCGATGTCGATCTCGGCAATATCGACATCCACTCCATCGTGGGTGACTTGCTTGGCAACGATGCTGCATTGCTGGGGGATAGTCATGATGCATTGCTTGAAGGTGTTGCCACAGGTGCGATTACGCTGCCCCCAGCTGCTTCGCGCAATGAAGGGCGGCCACCACAGCAGACGACGCGCAGTACGCGCCGTTCTGGCCAGCCTTGAAGAGAATCTTTCGTATTTCTGTGTTTACATATTGTTCATCCTTGTTCATCATCCCCGGTGATGTCTTTGTGGTCAAATTTGACAGCCAACCGCCAGGATGCACAACGCCGCAATATAGCACAGAGCGCACAGGCATGGACGGCACAGGCCACCGCATCTTCGACGATTACTGCAGTTCACCTGCATTCCCTCACATCCCCGAGCTTGCCTTTGGTCTGCACAAGGACTTGAAATGGGACTACACCGATCGTCGCATCTTTCAAGAAATCCAACCTGGTGTCTTCCTCGGACCCCTCGCTTCTTCACGGGCATGTGAGACGCTTGCTGAACATCGCATCACGACGCTCGTCGCCATCAGGACAGAACAAACGCGCAAGATCTTCAAAGAACGTTATCCAGAGCAGTTTCGCTATGAGTATATTGATATTGTGGAAGGTTCACTGCTTTCAGTATTACCGCGCATCACGCCGTTCATCCAAGGCTGTCTCGGGAGGGGTGAGCGATTGCTGTTTTACGATGAGACGGGTAATGCCAAAGGCGCAGTGGTGGTGTGTGCGTACCTGATGGAGACGCTTGGCATTGACTCGGCAACGGCGTACTCCATGGTCAAGAATAAACGACTCTCAGTGACGCTGAGTGAGCATGAACGGTATCAGTTGCAGGAATTTGAGACGCTGCTGCAAGCACGCAAGTCCGTCATGACACACAGCTATACCGCGCAGGAACTGGAACGACCGAATCGCAGGAGACGGCATGAGGATGGAGAGAGTGATGAGGATGGTCGCGATCGTGATGGTCATTACAGGTGACGAGACGAATTGTATGCTTATTGATGATGTTTGCTTGGCGCTTTGGCAATAGACGCTGCTTTCTTTTTGTCTTCCCTTTCCTTTACTATACAAAGCCCTTGTTTTCATGCTGAGGATCAGGCTGTTGCTGTCTTTTATCGAGCGACACATTCAATCAAGACAGAGGCATTAGATCTGAGACCGTCAGTGGGTGGGCCTCCTCACATGCCGTCTCATGTCCTTGAGCAGTGTACAGCCTGGTCAGGACCTCTCATGTAGCACTGCCGCGTTGCCTGCTTCCATGACTCTTAGGCGTACCGCTGCTACTCCCAGCTGCTGCTTTCGTTGCAACAGTACTGATCTTACCAGTCCTCTTCTTCTCCTCCATAGCAAGCCAATACGCTTGTCGATACTCCTCGAACCCTTCCCTCACCTGCGGCTCACCACCGGCACGCGCTGAAACAACCAACTTGACGTGCGCTTCGCCAGGTATCTTCTCCTTCCGTAAAAAGGACAGCCAACCTGTCTGCGTCGGTACAAGCTTCACATTGAATGGCCGCAGCCCACGATTCGCTTGTGGGATGAATTTGCGTGGTTGGAGGAGTGTGCTGTTATACAGGCCGCTTGCATAGAACAGAACCAGTGTGACGAGACCTGCTAGAAGACAGATGCGGTAGAGGAATAAGACGTAGCTGTAGTCTGACGGATTGATCCACGTTCCATGGAAGAAGAAGGCATTCCAAGCAATCAAGAGAGCAAAAAAGACTTGTCTATTAGCAGCCAGAACAAGAGATAGAAGCTGAGTGCGTACGCGTATATTTGCGTTTGAGGACAAGAAGCCTTGCGTATTCCTTGCGCAGACTTTCTTCGAAAATGAGAAGGTCGCCATACTGATCGGAGCCGCTGCTCATCGCATGCCGTTGCTAGCTAGAACAGAGCAGAGACCTGTCGTCGGAAGTTGTAGCTGGTCGTGTTGATTGTTTTTGAGTTGCCGACACAGAAACGACGCCGACGACCGAGACCAAGTCATCGAGAAGGAGCTTGAGCATCAGCTAAGGCGCGCTCTGGGAGGAAGGCCATGTCGCTGAGTGTTGAACTCAAGAAGAACGAGCCAACGGCTTCCTTCTTCACAAATCTCGACCTCATCGAAGGCCGCATCCACCTCAACCTCGCTTCTTCCCTAAGCGTCAGTGCTATCGTCATCAAGCTCGAAGGAATCGCCAAGTCTGTGTGCTATACTCAGCCGCATCACGGCAAGTCAAGAGCACGCGCACCAGTCCAAGAGATACATAAAGTGCTCTACCTCACAGACTCGGTGTTTCCCGATCCACAGCTCAAACGGACATCGTCGGCGTCGTCTTTTACACTGCAAGAGGGCAAGCACAGCTGGCCATTTAGCTTTCAAATACCCATCAATAACGACTGCAAGCAAGCGTCTCGTTCTCAGGGACAAAATGCGCTCGGTGCCTTGCTGAATGGACAATCGCCCATGTCGAGTTATGACCAACAAGTGGATTCCTACCAGCATGTCCAGCAGATCCTACCACCGTCTCTTGCAGGCTCGGAAGATGTCTGGGTACGGTATTTTGTCAAGGCCGTGGTACAACGTCCCTCAAAGCTCTCCCTCAACTATCGCTCCTATGCGCCCTTCTTATTCCTACCCATCGACAGGCCGCGTGCAGATGAAGGCGCAAGCACGGCTTTCTTTGTAAAGCGTCAACATACACTCAGTATCCTCGATGATGCGAAACGACCACGCGGCTTGCTCGGTGCATTTCAAGAACCCAAGAAACGCATGTCTGATACGATTGCCATTGAGATACGACAACCCAATCCTCCTACCGTCGTCCCTGGCGTGCCTGCCAATATTGAACTCCTCGGTTACATTGAGACGAATTTTAATGACTTGTCTGATTTACGCATCACGCACATCTCCGTCTACTTCCTCGCTACAACGCGTATCAAGGCGCAAAATCTAAAACGTACATTGGGTGGCCGACTCCCCGTGTATGCAACAGACCTCAATATTCCTTTCAAACACGCTTCAGGACCCACGGTACCAGCGTGCCACGTACACATGGCTAGACTCCCCACACCACTCATTGTGGCGACTGATTGTGCACCGACGTTTGTCACATGCAATATTTCACGAACGTATGAGTTTGAATTCAACATTACGGTTCAGCATGGGCCGATTAAAGCGACCATTCAACTCATCTCACCCATTGAAGTCTTGAGTGGTGTGAGTGCGCCACCACCACAAGAACGGAGTGATGCGGTTGTCGCTGAGGGCGAAGGACCAGCGCCTGCATTGCCTATTCGACCACAAGTCAAGCGTATTGTGAGCGCAGACGGTCAACAGGGGGAAGAATCATTACCTTCCTATGAAGAAGTCAGTCAAATTGGTCAAGGACCCTCTGCACGTCCTGCCAATCTAGGATCGTCACGCGCACTCAGACACAGACGAACGACGTATGGCGTTGCAGATTCATATTTTGAGCATCCGGAGCGATATGATTAATGGATTGTATAGGTACTTGTTATGCTAGTTGATGTCGTATTCTTTCAATTTGCATCTCTTTACCCGGTGCAAGTTGCGCAAGGGTCGTGCCGTGCGATAGGAACCGATGAGCAACGAGAAAAGTGCCGAGATCGTACAACTTGTGTAGGAGCGGTCTGCGTGTCGTTCCCTGGCATTCATGTAGTAGAATGAGACTAAACACAAGAGAAGCGTAGCGAGCTGTCAAGCGAATAAGATTAAGGTCGACTTCAACAGTGGTGTTCTTGAAGATACCGAGAAACATGATTATGAGAGCATCTCGCTCGTACGGCTGCATTCGCTGTCCTTGTGTTTTGCAATCAACTTCAAGTAGCTGCACGGCCATCACAAACATCGCTTCATCGGATAGGCCCGCTTCAGGAATATCGATGGTCCGGGTTGCTATTGCCGCCACGAACTCGCTGACAAGATTATTTCCTACTCTCAACCATTCAGTCACACCCCGTTCGTTGTGATGACTTCGAGGCGGTAGTAAGTCTTGGATGTGATGATAGGCCTGTGCTCGAATCTCCCGTGAACATCGCCAAATGGACTCGCGCTTGACATTTTCCAGGAGAAGTGGGAGGTAGAGGTTGCCGGTACTCAGTAATTCCATCAGTATGCCACTTGGTTTGTTCTTCTGGGCATAGACATCGAGGGTCGATGACACTGGAGAAGCGATCCAATCGAATAATGCTGCTGAACGAAGGATCTCTTCATGTATGACATGCTGACGTAAGTGACCAGCTTGTAACTTACTGATACATAGACGAGCTGAAGCGTGCTTGCTGGCAGAACCTTCTGTTCCCATCATCGTTCCGATTTGCAGTAAATCTACACCCAGCAACGCACTCGTCTGTGCATAAAAGAAGGCATGGCCAGATATCTTGTCGTCTGCAAAGGTCACTGTGCTCAGTGGCATGTACGCGGCTGCAGGACCAAGATCAAATAAGTGCATGTCAGAATCTTGTGAGAGGATAAAGACTTGTTTTGTTGGCCCTGCACGCCTTGCGAACGCACCTGCAGTGCGCGCACAGGTCAAATCTGCCTCTTCGGGTGAGGTTGTAACGGGATACCCAGCATCCGACAGGACTTGTTGGCACATGAAAGTTGCAAAGCCAGGTGCTGGGACCCAAGCGTCAAGATTACCGACGTTACGAGCAGTGAGCTTCATGCTTCGTCTGACACGTTCCTGACGAATGGGAGTCTTGTGAGGTGGTAGGTTTCCGTCAAAGCATATCTGCAGCCTATACTGGTTAGCATGGTGCTTGAGAGGTGCTGCTCATCCTACACTTCGACACCGGCTAACTTGATCTTGTCCATGAATGCAAGAATAGCTTTTGCATAGCTTCTGTAGTGGCCCTCGAGGATATTGGCTTCTTTGTAGAGATGGTGTGCGAGGGCATTGCCGTCAATCACCAGCCAGGCTTGTGTGTCATCGTTTGGCAGAAGCAGCGCTTGGCCGTATGATTCTAGGAAGCTTTGCAGGCCTTGTATGCCCATTCAGCAATGATCAGTAGGGAGTCAATAGCTGCGCAGATTATGTGTTTGACTGCTTTCTTGTAGCCAGCAAGTAAACAGTCACGGATGCATGCAGACAAGTGATACTGCTGCTTGAGCCCGTGCTAGGAAGGAGTAGAGCGTGTTCTTCTAGCTTCTATGCTTCCATGCCTGATAGCAGACCGTGAAGTAGCTGATGCGGTCCCTGGCGAACTCAAATTTCGGGGCAAATGGCTGGACACGAAATTCGGAAAACAGCAACACCCAGCAGCAGCGACCGGTATAAGCTGGAGGAGATGCCCAAGATGCAGCCTCACGCTCGCTCTCCTCCTGTTCTGCAGTCTACTCTTTCCATCCATTCATCAATCATCCACGGTAGCAGTAGCAGCAATAGCAACAGCAGCAGATGCACTACGCACACTTCATCACTATTCTCTTAGCAGCAAGTCGCATCGAGGCCAAGTGGTCAGACTGGCACAAACGTGCTCCAGTGCCCGTTTTGACAGAGACGGAAGAAGTCGTTACAGTCTGGCATACAGCTTACACCAGCTGTCCCTGTGCAAGCACCACAACATCCGCCTCAACAGGAGCAACGCAACTGCCCTACAACATTGTCGCTGTCAATGGCGGCGGACAAGCGGCGAATCAAGACGCGGTGGTAGTTACGGCGACGCAAGATCCCGTACTTGTCTTGCACCCAACACAGGCGCCGCAAGACCCTGATGCAGGCATCCTTGATCTGACCGTCTCTACCACAACCGTCAAGGTCACATCAACAAGTACGGTCATTGTCTTTGCAGACGAGACAGAAGCTGCGGCGATATCTGTACAAGCTGATACTACTGGTATCGCTGGAGTGCCACTCGCACCGACGTCAAGCGTAGCCCAAACAACGACCTATACAGTCATCGTCACAGTCACGGCAGAAGTTCCGACAAGCAGCAGCACTTCTTCTACGGTCATCAACACGAATGGTATCGCAGGTCTTGCTCAGACACCGTCTACGACTGTGCTGCCATCCATCACGCCAAGCATCAGCAGCGTCACTGCGACTGTGGCAACATTCGCGGCAAGTAGTGGTATTGCTGCGTTCCCGGGTATTTCAGCACTCTTGAGCTCCATGTCTGTCTCGTCTGCATTATCTTCTACGGCACTACCTGTTTCAAGCACGCCCGCTGTTTCTACTGCGTCGCCATCATCGACATCATCAAGCAGCAGCAGCAGCAGCAGCAGCAGCAGCAGCAGCAGCAGCAGCAGCAGTCAAGGAACAGTCTCTGTGCTTGGCCTCGCTCAAAGTCCATCTGCTTCACTTTCAAGCACATCCAGCACTCTGTTCCAAACATCCACATCAGTTTCGGCCAGCAGCAGTTCAAGCGCATCACTCAGCGAAATATCCACGTCAATCTTGTCGACGACATCCACCACGATGATGCTCCCTTCTAGCACCCTCGCCTCCTCGACAAGGACATTGACAAGCGAATCGAGCAGTTCAAGTGTATTGCCTTCATTGTCGCTGACCAGCTCCATCTCCAGCATGACATTGCCATCTGTAACAAGCTCGGCAGCTGTACTGCCCAGTGCGGTAGGTATGGCCATCCTACCTTCCATGGCAGCACCTGTGCAACAATTCATGCCATCCTCATCATCCACGATGACCACGCAGTATCTTTCCTCAACGACAGAAGCTGTTTCGCCAACAATGACGCCACCTGCAGCTATGGATCCTGCTCGCTTCATCTCGGCAACGTACACGATTCGTACAACCATTACTGCGGAGTAGAGCACTCACTCACAATCCTCACCATTCATTCCTTTAGTCAATTCTTTTTGTTAGCGTAGGCGAAATTCATCTCCCTCAACTATCCGTCTAAAACATGATTGTGTCCTGGAAACTGTATCGCGGTAGACTCCTGTATTCAGGCACTTTCGCCACCTTCCACAAGTAATTGTCAAGATCCACCTCATCACCAATATACCCATACCCTAGCTCCCTTGCACGCTCGACAATCCTCTCAGCAGCCACAATGGACGCAGCACGCAACGAGACAGCTTGATGCAACGTCAACTGCGTGATATCATCACACGGTGCTTCATCGAGTTTGAGAATCCCAAAATGCTTCATCATGCTCGGCACGACATTATCAGCAAAGATTGTCAAATCACCAGGTTGAAGCCATGGAATTGTCATGCCTTGTCGTTGTAATTCTGAAATCATAATTTGTGCCTTCTTCATGATTGTAATGGTGGTTGCGTACTCGGGAAGGTTGTAGATGTCTCGTAATGCCGGTATGGCTGCTAACTTTTCAAGCAACCCATCGATATCAGAGACTTGAGCTGCACTTTGCTCAACATAGACTGCGAGTGTCGTGACGCCAGCGTGTTGCAAGAATCGACCAGTCGATTGTAGCGCCTCTGCAATCTTATGGGCAATCTGCGATGCTGGGCTTGCTTCAACCATGGACAGTGCAGCACCCATTGTTGCGTGCGGCTTTTCAATCGTCATATTGATATGCATGAGTTCACCAATCGTTGCTGCATCCACTTGACACATCCATCCAGCATCAAGCGTCCCGTGGGATAGATGGAACCCAGTCAACAGTCGGATAATACTCTCAAAGGCACCTGATCCAGTCGCCTCCTTCAGCATGAGACGATAACCCGAGCAGAAATTGAGGAGATGCAAAATGGCATAGAAATTGAGCTTTTGCCCATCCGACTCAAAGCGAAGAGGTAGTTTGAGGTCAGAGGCTTCTTCTGAGACAATCTCCGCATAGCGCGCTTGGTTTGTTTCTTTCAAGAATTGATCTATTGCAGGAGATTGGATGGTGCAGGGACATGTAGCTGATTCTATGAATGCTTTGCAGCTCGTTCGGACGCGAGATTGCATAGCTTGCTAGCGTTCAGATGTAGACCTGACCTCAAGCTGGAGCTTCGAGCTCGAGAGTCGTCGATGGATGGCACATCATTCAGATGGGATCTGATGCCAACCTTTTCTAATAGTCTCTACTCAAGCAAAGCAGCTACAACAACAGACCCAAACTCCTCCAACGCCTCATTATACGCATGATGTCCCGCATCTTCAATGACATGCATCTTGACTTGACCGCCTACCAAGTTACACGCTCTCAGTGCATCAAATCCGGCATCCACAGACATCCAATCACGCTTGCCATAGATCAGTAAAATGGGTACATGCATTGGCAATTGCC
Organism: Protomyces pachydermus; assembly: GCA_003717275.1. Lineage (NCBI taxonomy): Eukaryota > Fungi > Ascomycota > Taphrinomycetes > Taphrinales > Protomycetaceae > Protomyces > Protomyces pachydermus. Next base: position 6,484 of record QXDU01000279.1, on the reverse strand, counting down.
CCATTAGTGCTTCTCGAGCATGCGCACCAGGCGCTAGTATGTAAGAAAGCAGACGTTCAGTGGACGCCGGTAGTGAAAAGACGCGGAACGCATAGTCATGAATGCGGTGTTTTGCGCAGTCTTTTGAGCTGTGGGAGGCTGAGCTCGGCACAACGAGTGTGTGGGACCAGGCAGACATGAGTTTTGGCCCAAATGGCCCAGCCCAGCGAAGAAAGTCAAAGGGCGTATAGCCTGTATTCCAAAGATGTTGTATGAACCACGGTAAGGGATTCGCTGGTTTCGCCGTTAGCAAGGCAGCGTCGCCAAGTAGACAGGCGCGTGCGTCTTGATAGGGGTTCTCATTCATCCCAACAGGACTAATGAGAATCAGCCGCTTGATGTGATTTGGAAACCGCTGTGCATAGCGAACGGCGAGGTACGCACCAAAAGAATGAGTCACCAAGACAATCTGTTCAAGCCCTTTCAATACACGCCACTCTTCCAGTGCATCGAGAAAGATGGCTTCTGCAGCAATTCTTTGTTCGGTAGGAGTTCCGTCAGATATTTTGACTATTGGTCGACTAGAAAGACCCATACCGAGCCAATCGAGCGCATACAATGGACCATGCTGCTGCATCACGTCTGGTGTTGACAACATGTCGAAACTCGCAGCAAAACACGCTAGACCGCTGCCATAGCCATGCAGCAAGACAATTGCCGACTTTTGCTTGATTTCAAATAGCGATGATGAGATGCACAGCTCATTGATGGCGCGATCTTGACCAGATAGCTGTGTAGTGCGTTGACTAATAGTTCGGCCTGTAAGTGACCAGTCATCACAGTAATACGCAACTTGGCGGTCTTGAGAATGAAGAGGAGGCTCTCTGAAAGAGCGAACATACTGCAAGAAAGAGCGATGGACGGATTGAGGGAAAGAGGAGAAGCCAGCTGCTTTTTGAGCGATACATTCAACAGCGGCGGCTGCGAGAACTAGAAAGAGCGTAGTGACGAAGAGAATGAGCCACGTCTGTGTATGTCTCTCATTGAGCCAGTCCAGCCAGCAAGAGAGTGAAAACATTGTCAAGACCGTGTGTTGTACATCTACAGGTGTATATATATCGAGGTGCCGGAGCCGAATTTTGGTTGTTTTGCAACTTGACAGCTTCGATTGCGCACCCGCCAGCTACAGTGCTACGCATACTACTAGATGTTGATTCCACATCACCTCAGCGTCAACTGAGCTGAGCGAAATTTGGTCATCAGAATCTGCTCTGCCATACCCGAGAAGGTGCCACTACTTTCGGCATTATGCATTGTAAGGCTGCAGGGTCAGCTGCGACCTCACATCCGGTTGCGATCAGATGGCAAGGCGCGAGCTCAAGTACTTGCTGTTTTGGCACTCCTTCACGTACGTATAGATGCTTGAGAGGTAAAAGGCAAGGAGCCCATAATGCCCGTGGCTACACGAGCAAGGCCCGCTTCGGCAGCAGCGACATCGATAACTACCATCACCCCACCACCATCGACGCCTATCTCGAGGTGACGTCCTATGTCGATCCCGTATCCACCCATTTCGCTAGCTCAGCAGCTGCGAAAGATGCAGGCAGAGGTTGAAGTCAAGCTAGAGCGCCTGAGGAACGACAATACAGTGCTTTCAAAGCAGATCAACGTATTGGAATATCTCGCGAGGCGCGCTGCAGCCCTTCCACAAGTAAGGCCAGACGAAATAGAGCTGATTCACAAGACGCGGGCAACCAGGCAATCCTTTTATCAGCAAAGCTTTCATGCATTTTGGGCATTAGTCGTGTGAAGTATGCGACGACAGCAACAACGATTAGGATGTTCTCATCAAGATGAGGTCGCTGTGTGTAGACGTCGTTGATGCGCGAAATGCTCGTCGATCATGTATCCGTTGAGCAGTGGGAGTTACCTTGACCCGTTGTATCTTGTCGAGCTGCGAGTATTCTGTCTCCGTGAATAGATACCCAATGGGAAGAACTGAAAAGAAGACTTCAGATTTAAGACGCGGCAATAGAGAAATTGGAAGATACCAGTAAAGTGGGTCGCCTCCTTGCCTTCGACGACGCAAATCATGAAGCAAATTGTTTGCCAAGTGATCACCAGCGACAGCGCCTCCCACAAATCTGTCGATCTCTTCCACGTATTCGCGCCATGCCCTGAGATATTGTGCAGTGGTAGCAAAAGACGATTCTGACTGCAGCGTATCTCGCGGTGTCTGATCGGCCGCGATCGACGGCATCCATGGAATTGCCACACCGTGTGCAAGCAAGTAAACCATATTTCGAAATTTGTAACGCGATGAGCAAATGCAGCTGCAAACCTCAACACTGAGACATGGAAGCACATTGCAATAATCTGACTCGGCTGATTGCTGTAGCACATGTATAGTTTGGTGCAATTGACTGATAACCGCCAAGTATTTGTGCAATCGCTCGAACCTCCAAAGCGGACAAAGAAACAGGCTGTTGTCCGGGCAAATTTAGAGCAAGCAAAAGTCCCATTCATGGCAAAAGAAATTGTCATTGTCGAACCAAGTCGCCATATCTTGCTTGTGTGGCTTGATATTCTGTTGCGACGTAACAACGAGCACCAATCGATCGAGTTTAAGTTCTCCTTGAAGCGCGATAACGCAGGTTTCCCGAAGTAATTTGCCCACCGTTGCCTGATAGAGGTCGATATGTTTTTCGAGCTTGTTTTTCCACAGTATCATCTGACTTGACTGAATCAGGGCTCGAGCCTCTTCTTGACAGCAGTACTGGTTCGACACACGGACTGATCATCTGACACAGTTTAATGGTCAAAGCGCTACTTCGCCACGTATTCTTGTGAGCAGATCGCCTTGAAAAGAAGCCACTTGCAGCCTGGGATTCTAGAAACTCGTTTTCCCTGATGAGACATTGCTGCGCATCAATCACGGACATGGATCCGGGGTAGGGGCGACCATGCCCAGGATGGATGACTGTCAGACTCGTACTAGGCAAAGCGCGCTCGAAGATAAAAGCGAGATCTTCAATCGAAAGTTGTCTTTCATCAAAGTAGGGTCGCAAAAGGTAGACCATGTTGACTGCCTGTGTATTAGCACTGAATAAATTGGTAACAAGTCCTCACCTCGGCTCTTTCTGCGATGCTTGCTGTGTGATCAGGCACGAGGTAAAGCCCCACAAGTGTTTCAAGGAGGACGTTGCCTTCCAGGTCTTTGATGAACGAGCGAGCAGAGGAAGTCATGGACGTGCTTGTATCGCAACAGACAGCCAACGCGACAGTTACGGGACAATCCTCATATGCGACACCATCGCATTTGAAAGACATCTCGCGTACGACGTATTTCTGCCAGGCCGCAACGTATTGAGCAGAAATGAGTGGTTGAAGCGGTCTGGGATCAGGCCCACCATATACTTGATTGCTTATATCGTGTGCGTACTGGTCTTTGATGATGAAGACATTCGGATGCAAGCGATACGGCGGGTAGCATTCCATCTCTTCCCGGGTCCTGCCATAGATCATTCGCAAAGGAAGGCGATCGTGCGCTGAATGCCTTCCACAAGTAGGGTTTGACCAGACAGCGCTGATTGGCAAGTCGTGGGCAACCAGTTCATCTCTACCAGCGAACAGTAGAGCAAAGCGATGCTCAAAGCGATGCTCTTTGCGCATCATTCGTTTGAGGTACGCGACGAAATCACCAACGGTTAACGTGGTCTCATCGAGATGAGGTCGCTGAGTGTAGATGTCGTTGATACGCTATTTGCTTGTCAATCATGTGTCTTATCATCCTTTGGCCTTAACTAAGCTCGCTGAATCTTGTCGAGCTGCGTATGTTCTGACTCCGGAAATAATACCTCATCCAAAAGGTTTTTAAAAGAGACTCGATTGTTGTAAATCGGCACTAGAGAATCAGGATAATACCAGTACATTGCGCCCTCCTCCTTGCCTTGGACGACGCGGATGATGAAGAAGTCGTTTGGCAAGTGATCTCCAGTGACAGTGTCTCCCACAAATCTGTCGATCTTTTCAACATATTTGCGCCATGCCCTAAGATATTGCGCAGTGGTAGCAAGAGAGGGCTTGGGCATCAGCGTAGTAAGTGATTTCTCGTCGGCAGCCATCGACGGCGTTTGCAGTTTCAGTCGCAGTTGCAGTTGCTGATCTGGTAGCAGAACGACCGAGTGAATCACAAGCTATTTCAAGAGTTCATCTGAGTGCACTTGACTTTTGAGACAGGAACAGGAGAATGTTCAAATTCAAGATGAGCTGACTTGGAGAATAGCTGCTTTTGAGCTTCTGAGAGAAATGAATAGCAGAAGCCCCGAGCGGGTGAGGAGCAGAGCTGTGAGCAGTGCGATGTGGAAGGCTTTACTTGCCAGCGATAGCTTTGTCTAAGGCAGGCTTGTGATCGTAAGAGGCGCGCAGCTGCAGAAACCCTGATCTATTGCCAGTTTTGCGCATAAACTCTCGCTACGCAAGTGCGAGCCTATGTATGCGTAATGTGTCTTGCTGACTCCTCGAACGTACGTCGTACTCCCGGAGGAGGTGTCACAGGACCAGATCGGTTGCCGCCGACAAATTTGGAGATTGACCGTGTCAGCACTCATCTTGCCACATATACAGCTACTGGTTTCAATGAGATGATATCTGCTTTCGGACGCCGCAACGTACGGCTACCACGAGGAAGATTCAGAATGCATGATTCGGTCGCAAAGTTTGGGTAGATGATGATATGAGGATAAACAAACGTGCTTTGATCGCCAAACAGATGAACACAACAAACGAGGCCTAAGCCATGGTCCATGCATGCCATGCTTGCCTTGGCTGACAGGATGGTTCAAATTAGCTGATGCACTTGTAAGCTGTTAACCCTCTTTCGAACTGAGCCTTCCTTATCTTTTGGCAACTTGTGTTTCCAGAGGAAGCCTTCGGGTGCTGCTGGCAGCTGCTGCTGGTGCTCAAAGGGCCCGGCGGCCTTCCTGCAAGGAACTTTGGAAGGTTTGTCATGTCGATAGTTTCGGGCCTTCGGGCTTGTCTGTCTTGCTCCACATGAAGGATGCTCTCCGCTTCAATTTTGTTGCGGTGTTGTGAGCCGGTATGAGACAGCTGTCTGTTTGGGAACCATCGGCAGAGAAGTATATCGGCAGATAGCGGTCTGCCACTGTCCGCCAGTCGCTTCTCACAAACTGCTCTCCGGCATAGCAGCAGCACTTGACGCGCCGGTATCTCTGAGGGTTCCTCGGCATCCGCATGTTCGAGATTCCTTGTCTGTCGATTGCCCTTGAGTCCTCGCTGATAGCTTACAGGCTCCGCTACAGGCTCCGCAGATGGCCTCGTCAAGAAGTTTTGATTAGGCAGCCATCAAGATAACTTGGCAATGTGACACAGCTCAGAGATGCGGCCACGAGTCTTGGTACGGTCCACCCGAGCGTGAAGGAGAAGAAGTTCAAGAGGAAGAAGATCGCCGACGCCAAGTTCAACAGGGTTACCGAGTCGAGCAATGCGTTCAAGTCGGCGTCTGCTGCTTTTCGGTCGTCACGTTGCCAAGGACCTGCTAATGTCAATGTCTCGTCGAACGCTTGCGAAATTGCAGAAGGAGGTCAATGAGGCAAGTGACAAATCTGCTCATCAACATGACATTTGCTGTTCTTGAGAGACTCTGCTTGCTGGTCTGTACTTCCAAAGCTGCGGACCAGACTCGGTTCGACTGGGCTGCTGTTACTGCTGTACCGCACATACAACCGTGTCGTTTCAATCGTCCAAGTCTACGTCGGCACTGGCTGGCTCACTGTCGCAGTCATCATCAGGTAGCCTTCTCTCGCCATCGAGGAGGTATCTCATCGTCGCGCAGTACCTCCTGCATCCTCTCTCTACAAATCTGTCACGTTTACTTGCTGTTGGTGTCTCGCCTTCTTGCAGAAGCGCCCTATTCTGCGCTGACCTTCCGTCTGGCGATGTCTGGCTGCAATGCGCTGCTAACATGCTCTCGATGTGTCCCTATCAGCTTGGCTGTGCTGACGACGATATCATGTGATCGCTGAAGCTGCATTGAAGAGGAGCATCGCCACTTCACAGCTGACTTCTCGTTTGCTGAGGCGCCTTAGGGAGCTGTGCGAGGGCTGTGTACCTTTATTCTGCTTCTGCTGCTTCTAAATGTACTCCTGAGCATGGCTAGACATTCCTCGAGAGAAATGAGGCTCTCGTGCTCTCTATTCCTGTCTGCTGTCCTGCTTACTCTGCTCTATGTGCAGGCACGCCAGCGCACGCTACAAGAGTGCGCTCGCCCTTCCCACTTTCTATCTACAAACCACTCATCAAGTACTTGCTGAAGCTCACCAATGCAGATTTCCTCTCATCCACGACGCACCGCGTTTCCACCGTATCATCACCAAGCAGATCGGCATCGCAGCGATGATGATCCTGTGCGGAATAATCGTTCTCATGGCAACACCGATCCTCCAACTCCTCGTCATTGAGCGGTACGCGCTTACCACACGCCCAG
>QXDU01000278.1:0-44147 GCA_003717275.1 Protomyces pachydermus | reverse complement strand
AAGGCATGACCTCTGGAGGCCGCCTTGAAGTTGACGCCGTAGACCTGGCCCCTATCTGCGCAGCGTCATAGCCGCAGAAGGTTTGTAGCATCGATGCAGAACGTTATGTCCGTTTTATGATGTGTTGCTTCGGCTACGGCGCTTTTTGATCGTGATTACCGCGTTTATAAAGGTGAAGAGCTGTGTGATTCTTGAATTGCCCCTTTGGCCAAGCGGTAAGGCGTGTCTTTCCTAAGGACAAGATCACGAGTTCGAATCTCGTAAAGGGTTTCTCGTCCCTTACACAATTTTTGCCATTGATTCTTAATTAGCGCAATGCTCAGCCAGGACAAGTTCATGTCGAGAATCATTCGTGACCCGTAATCTAGCTGCAGTCTATCTGGTCTAGCTAATCATTGGCTCTCCTGCGCTTCTCTCTTTTTGCACGCTGCACACAGGAGCGGTCTTGGCTGTGCGTCAGCATCCTGAATCGGTCGAAAGTGACGGTGTCACACGAGAGAGGACAACAATAGGAGATGGCCGATATAGGGTCCATAACGCCGGTGCGTGCGTCGTTCAATGTGCGCAGCTTGTCCTCCATCTGCTGTCGACGAGCTTGCCACTTGGCACTAACAATTGATTCATGCGCTCTATCAGAACGCAGAAAGGAAAACAAGTTCTGGACTCTCGCAGTGTTTGTTGCGTTGATCCTTGCATAGAATCCAGCGAATGCTTCGTTCTGGACAGGCAGCATGGAACCCCCAAAGGCTTGCTGAAGCGTGTCCTGCACAGAATCCGAGTCAGCAAGGGTGAACTCATCTAGAAAGTTATGTGACACAACGACGGTGTCTTCCGTGACGGAAGGCATTGGGTTTGACATAACCTGAATGCCGGCAGCATTGCTTGCGGCTTGCACAAATTTGCGCAAGCAGTGCCTTTCCTGTTGATAATCAGGTCGCACCAGTCGTAGCTGGGAAAGCTGATCCAGCATTGGAGGCGCAGAAAGCAAGAACTCCAGCTGCCGGGATTGCTGGATGTGCGACTGGACGAGGTATTTCAGACTTAACTCGGTTGGAATTTTATGCGCCTTCGGATCCTTGACGACTGCTGCAGCTCGTTCAATTTTCAATTGATCGACACGGGCTTTGACCTCATCTGCGTCGAACTTCTTGTTGTCCACCCATGATGATGTATCGACAAATTGGTTCAGCAATGGCGGTGCTGGATTGAGGTCGGCAGCCCGTACTGCCATGTAATCAGTTGTATCGGCTCCCATGTAATGGAGTGTGCCACCACTTCGGCGAGTGTGCTCATGGTGACCAAGAGCAGCAGCAGCCCCTCTGTCGGAGCGGCCCCTGGCTAAGTCGGCTGGAGAGTTGCCGATGTCATTGGCGACACCACGCCTAGTATCATGCGAGGAGGTGTCAAAGGCACGCTTGTAGCCCGCATCGAACAGCAGGCACCGCAGGCTGCGGTTGAATACCTCACAAGAAAGCGTTGAAATAGGCTTATCCTTGGCGAAAGCGCTCCACTCAACTTGCCGATCTGTGCGTAAGTGCGCCTTGTTGACAACTTCCTGCACACTTGAGCAGCCTTCGAAGTAGCCGTGACGGAGGCCAACAACAAACAGCCAGCTGATGAGGCAGATCTGCGGCTTGCCCTGGACCACTGCGAAATGTACCATACGATTGTTATTCGGCATATTTCGCTTGCCCTTTTCATACCTAATTGTGACCTTCCCCTGCAGGTCCTGGAATTGAGTCGACTGAGCACAGAGCTGAATGTCTTGAAATTCCATCCGCATGGCATTGCCGTACTCCCGCGGGCAGAGGATTTCCCCAATCCTGCAACCTGTTGTCAATTGGATGACCTGGACCAGTATCAATGTAGTTGGCTCGTGCCAATTAGCACACCCTTCGTCAAGCAGCAGATTGAGATAGAGTGAAATTGCTTGCAAGATGATTGAAGCACCGAGTGGACTGATCTCGCGGCCGACGCCTTTGATGACTGAGCCATTGGCAACCAGCTCGGTGAACCAAGTCTTGACACGAGTGCGAGCGTGAGAAGGGAGCTCCCAGTCTACCCAGCTGTTGCTGCCATAAAGGCACAATGTAGAGTAGATGGACTTGAGAACATCCAGTGATGGCACATCGTAGCGTCTTTTGGGTACCATTCTCTTCCAAGTAAAGCTTTAGAAAAGCTAAAAGTGTATTGACATCGAATGGCGTGGCTAAATCTTGCCCAACTCTTGCACGGCACTTGTTGGACTTTGTGATGATACTGTGAATACGATCCCGTGTATGAGGAGTATAGAACTCGTAGAATAGATGCTCGTCTGTATCATCTTGCTCTGCCTGCAATACTGCTGCAAACTCTGCTTCAAGCGAGCTTTCTGTGTCCATTGTATAGTCAATCTAGGGGTTGTGGATGACTGCGCTCAAGCAAGTGTATAGTGCGGTTTGATCGTTGTCTTCGTTCCCAAGTGAGATAGATGATGGAAAGACTAGCGCACTTGTAGTGGTTGTCCTTTCTTCTTTCCCAGGTGAGATAGATGATGGAAAGACTAGCGTAGTTGTAGTGATTGTCCTTGTCGGATGAGAGGTAGAGAGCTCAGGGTGTTTGTTTAATTGCGCTCATGCAAAACAAAGGGGAAGTGTATTTTAACGCCTTCTCTTCTTGCGGAGGTTGCAGCAGACAAGCTATCTACTAAGCTTCATCTAGCAGATCCTGTCCGTGCCCAAGTTGCGAGATAGGCAAGCTTTTTGAGGCAGCAATCCGGGCATGTCTCCATATCGTAGTACGCGTCAAAATTGGAAGCATCTTGGACAAGCTGTTTTTCTGTTATCGAGCATAGGTATCTAGCGCACTATCAGGCTCTCTATACTGTCAACAGCTGACAGTTCTTCCTGCTTTCGCTTCTTGCACGAACTGCATATCTTGATTGCAAGCTAGCTCATGAGCGCGGCGCGAGCTAAATGACTCGCAAGGAAAGCGTCAGAAATGTATCTTGTCCTCGCGCTGCCAAAGACTTCTGGTACTAGTTACTCGATTGGAGAATCAGGATGCTGCTATAGACAGAAGCATCGATGCAGGCTGCATTCATATATGAAGAGACGTGCTGTATTGCAGAACGCGACTTGAATGTCTCGGCTATTTACATGACTTATCATGCACCATATGCGCCGCCCGAACCCCACTCTTCAGACTGACTCTCGACAGGCGCACTCCCAGACCGTGACACATGCGATGATTCGATCCGGCATGAAAAAGTGCATCTTTAGTGTCACATGAAGGGAAAGCAGACATGTGTCATTGACTGACAGAATTCGACCCATATTGGATAGCTTGGTTGTGATTTTGATTGATATGCTGCAAGCTCAAGCCTTTGAGCTTGTGTGTCGACGCTTAGATGTGTGCCCAGGCGACTTCGCATTGTGACTTATCGAGCCTAAGATTGTGCGCTTGCCTGATGTCCTGACTTGCAAACTAGCATACTGATGAATGAATGCCATAGTGCAATTCAAAGCGATTGTCCTTGCGGAACCAGTCATCGGTTGAAGAGCAGGCAAGACAAACTCACCCTCATTCGACCCTCTTTGCGCTTGACCAGACTCAGGCTCTTCGGCATCAGATATCTCATCGTGATCCTCTTCGATGGTGGACTCTTCAACATCATCCTCATTGTCAATGATTTCAGTCTCATACGTGAAGGCGCGCGCAATAGTTGCCTCATTGGACAATATTCGTAAATTGGTTGGAGGATCGACATGCGCTTGGTTGTGTTCATTCCACTCCTCAAACTGACACTGTAGCAGCAATCTTTTTGCTTGACCGAAACTGAGACATACATCCTTGGTGCTCCTGTACTCCGTCTGCTTTGCTCGTACCATCTCGTTTCGAAGCTGTGGAATGAATGCACGACTAGCGAATGTTGGCCCATGGAACGTGCGTGGAACCTCTTTGGATCGCTCGGACATCCACTGTCTTGCCAGTATATCGCCACGATATTTGCGTGTGATGCTCAGGCTGGTTATCTTATGACCGAGCGCTGAAGCGATGACGCCAAGAGATACGACTTCTTTGAGATATGCCATATCTCCTGCAGCTCCATGCCTTAGCGAATGCGTAGTCACGCGCTCCTTAAGTCCTGCTCGTCGAACCACATGCTGGAAAAGACTGTCGTAAGGAGCGCATCTCATAACACTATATTCTCCGGAACCAGTCGGGAGAGACACTACTGGCGCATCTGGATCAATGACCATGATTCGCGCGTCAGGTCTTGCTTTCGCTGTAGCGACAACATCCTTGATGGTGTCTCCATGAACTAGTCCTCGACGCAAGAGACTCACCATAAGCCATGACAACGCGCACAAGTGCGGTGCACCCCTGAGAACGCCCAAACGCAATTTGTGGTTCACGTACTGCATTTGCCGTCTGCCCTTGGTGAACCTAAGCGTCACGTCTGCCTGTAGTGACATGAAGTCAGCTCCAGTAATGACAAGCACTATGTCTGCCCAGCGCAAGAATTGGCCAGGCCATTGTACATTCTGGCAAATCTCGCCAATGCGGCAGGAAGCTGCAGATTGCAGTGTCAGACAGAGCATCGTTGCGCACACATGGTCGACCGTATCCAATTCGAGACCAGTCGAATGTAGACGCGCAAGGTATGTGACAACGATTCGGTCCAGCGTATGATAGCCAATAGGTGTGATCTTGCGTGCGTGTCCTTTGAGCATCCGGCTGGTCCCAACTTGTCTGCGTATCCATGTCTCAAAACGGCGCTCGTCGGCATTGCCCCACTTGAAAGCGCTGGTGCGACCTGCTAGATATGCCTTGAGTGTGCGGCAGATAGCCCTTGCATGGCTTTCCGTGTAGACCTTTCCAAGAAGCGCTCGAGTATCGATGAGGCTGTCAAGAAACTGCAAGATGACTACAGGAGTGACCTACCGCATATCCCTGTCGATGGTGGTTAGGTAACGCTGAAATTTCTTGCTTTGCAAGTCCATATGTTTTCTTGATGAAGCCCCTCTACCGCTAACCACAGTGTAGTGATCATTCTCATCAAACTGCTCGTGTTCAAAGGCAGCGAATTCGCAAGCTAAGTCGTCAGCAAAGCTGTCTTGTAATGCCAACGAGCGTTCTGACGGTACAGGCAGCATGTGTGTATCTCTGTGTGTGTGTGTGTGTGTGTGTGTGTGTGTGTGTGTGAATGCTTGTGGCTCAGTCCATGACAGGTAGCCATCTGAATTATGAAACGTAGTCGTGTCAAAAGTCTATCAAGGGGTGATGGCATTTATGCGCCGCAAGTCACCAAGAAGAAACGCCCTACGAGGGTTAAGGCCAATCCCCGCAGGGGATTTATTTTTGTGCTCATTTTGTTCACTGCTCTGACTGAACGAACGAATAGCTCTTGCAACCCTCCATTGTGTGCTTGCCTGGGGCCCTGATTGGGCCTGCGAATTGTTTATGTACTCTCTCAAGTTGGAGCGTGTCGTCAGCGTTGATTTTGAGCTACGATGAACGCTCTTGCGGATGAGCTCTCTGCGGAAACACGCCCTGAGGTGATAGAAAAGGAGACGCGCACACCTTAGCAGAGCATTGATGCTTGTACATTGACACCAATCGAAAGAATGAATCAAGTCTTAGGATCATTGTCGGCAGAACCCCAGTCCATGAATGAGACTCGATATTTAGCCAGAGAAGAGCTTCTTTAGTCACATGCTTGACATTCAGATGAAGCAAGACATTCCGCAAAATTCTTGGCTGCACACAGACATGGCAAACCTCCTGAGATCTAATAAAGCAGGACATTACTCGAACCTTCCTGACTTCTGTTTGCGTCACCAAGGTGGAGTGAGTCAAGGTTTCCCATAAGATGATCAATAAGGGGAATCGAGAGTTGACTTAATTGGAATACAAAGCCAAGATATTCAATCTTTCGTATGAGCTACAATATGGGGTCTCTTGGTTGACGCTGCAACGTTCTCGCTACAATTTGCGTGTTGGTACGCGCTGGCGCTACGGCATAATCTGGGAAGGTGGATGGATACATTCTTGATCTTTCAGATCAGCTCAAAATGCTCCATGTCGAACTCGGGATACCTGTTCCAGAAGCACTGCATCACTGGGTTGTGGTGGATGAATGTGCTGATCGCGAGCTCCAATATCTCGACCAACGTTTTGGAGTAGCACAACTCTCGCCAGAGATTTGCAGATCTCACGGTTTCGAGCCTTATGCAAAGGACGAACAGGTAGGTCCATGACTACCTCGCCAGCCAATTTGGAACGAAATTTGCAGTTGCTCCCATGACGACCAAAGCAGAAAGGGATTTATACAGATCCGCCCTGGACGAATGGCAAATGTCACGTAGGCGTCAAAACATATTGCCCTCGGCTGAAGGCTATATGCGTGTTACCAGGGCTATCAACGAAAAGGCTGATGGGCAGACCATGCAATACAAGCTCGTCGACCATGTCAGGAAATTCTTTGCGAGTGACGAGAAGAAAAAAATGAACGACACGATGACCAATGTACTGCTTTCGTCCGCGATCAGGATGCACAAAGCTTGCATCAGATTGAAGGAAGCCCAGCAGCTTGCTTGATTTGCTCTCCACATCAGATTGAAGCTTGTCTGAAAGTGTCATGCGACTCGCAGTGCAAGCTGTAGGCGAAATCGATCCTGCAATCCTCTTGCATTCGTACTGCAATACATGCCAGCGATTCCATAAGCTCAAAACATCTGACCTTTTCCCTGACCAGGAGCGCTCATCACGACTCAAATGTGGGGCATGCAGGGCATGCAGCACACAATGTGCTTCTTGATATACACCTCATGTATTGAGACTGCACCTTTTGCAGACTCAGCGCACATCACTTGAGTGCCTTACCTTTCCGATAAGATTTGTGAGCGGACAGAAATCAACAGGCCGTGCTGCTAGTGAATCACCGGCGATATTCAGCCTGACAGGCTGAACAGGCGGTCCAGGTGGCCCAAGGTTGCGCACAACAGGATCGCCTGAGCTGGTCAAAAGCACCTCGATAGATGACCTGGCCCAGTGACCAGGAGCCATTCGCCGCATCGCGGACGAATGCCGTAAATTGGTCAGCGTATCGTTCGTTTGTTTCTTCTCGTCACTCTCGAAGAATCTTCTGACACGGTCGATGTGCTTGTATTGAATGATCTGCCTATCAGCCTTTTCGTTGACTGTTCTGGTGGTTTGCATATAGCCCTCAGCCGAGGGCAATGTGTTTTGACGCCCACTTGACCTTTGCCATTCGTCCAGAGCGGGTCTGCACAAGTTCCTTTCTGCTTTGTTCGTCACGGGAGCAACTGCGAAGTTCGTTCCGAATTGGCTGGCGAGATAGTCGTGGACCTGTTCGTCTTTTGCATATGATCTGAAACCGTGAGCTCTACAAAGCTCAGGAGAGAGGCGTGGTACTCTGAATCATTGGTCGAAGATTCGAAATTCGCGTTCTGTGTATTCATCCACCACAACCCAGAGAGGCAACACGCCTGTAATAGATATATCAAGTTCGATGTAGAGCATTTTGAGCTGATCGCAGAGATCAAAGTTGGATTTCCTCTTCCAAAGTATGCCATGACACAGCGCATACCGACATGCGGATTGCATCGAGAACATTGCAGCATCACCCAAGAGACCTCATGTTGGTAGATCCCGTGTATCATAGAACTTCTTTGCTTTGGATTCCGATGGAAGATTTCCAGCGGGTTCTCATACCCATATCCATATGAAAGGACCTTGACTCGATTCAGCATGCAAAGAGACACCGGATCGTTCCGGGAGATGTCCTGCTTTGATAAATTCGAGGGAGTTTTACCGCGTCTTTGTGTATGTCAGAGGGGAGGAAGGACTTCTTGACAGCAGCACATTCGATACCAGCGCATAGTCAAGCAGTGCCTTTAAACGTATATAGGGCTCGTTCGGCTTAGGCACGAACCGTCTCACATGTCCTCTGATATCTAGGGTCGCAACGGCAAGCGGCGTCTTGCCAAGTGCTGTCTTCCTTCGACAATAAAGCTTCTACCAAAGCCTTGTCTTGGCTATTGGTGGCCAAAAATGCTCGATAAGCTGCGTGATTTGCTCCAGTCATGGTTGCTGGCATCGCAAATTCGACGTTGGTCAGAATTGCATCGCCATCTTTAATAGGTATCATGGCATCATGCAGAGCTGCAGATGCTGTTCCATATTCACTCGAGCGAGTCGCCCTGGGAGCTATGGGTCAGCCCTGTTGACGGTATCGACTCAAGATTTCTTACATTTTAGACATGGAGCTTTGGCAGCTCTTTCCGCTGCGGATGGACGACCAGATTTTCAGCAGTCGACGTGGGATGCTGGAGCCTCAGACGAGAGCCTACATGTGGCAAACGAGGGAAGCCACATGTGCTTCATGACAAAGTCCAAGCATCGAGAGTCAAAGGGATGTTGCCCGTTGCGGCCGCGGTCTGGTCTTTCAGCTCCGCGCGCACGGACATGGGACGCTTCTCTGATCTCCTTGCGCATGGCGTCCGCGGATAAGAGCTGTACATCACGTTGTGAGAGGTAGGAGACCAGAGCCTCAAGAGCATCTGAGTCGAGGACTTCAAAGGGTAGCTTAAGTTCGAGAATCATGTCTAGCAGTAGGTCGTGCCATTTGGGACACACGGTTGCATGCCGGACGGTCTCGCGAACATGGGTATGCACTGAGCAGGTAATAGTCACCTCGTGGTTGCCTTCAAATCTGGTGATAGTCGTGCCATTGCCATCAGCAGTTTAAAAGCATCCTAGCGCAACGCTTGAGGCAAATTGACATTTCACCAACTATATAGTAAACAACTAGTCCCTGTTAACTCAGTGAAACTGCTTCAGCGAGTCCACGGTGTCAATGACAGACTGTTCAAGGCCAATGTACTTGGTGCCGAGAATCTTCTTCGACTTGGAATTGTCGCTCGTGAATTGCACCTCCTTAACGCCAGCACCAGATCCACCTGAAGCTTGCTTCCTGTCTGGGTAATTCTTTGCAAGAATGTCGACAACTTGCTGCCAGGTGAACCAGTCAGAGACACAAATGAAACGCTCATTGTTGACCTTGTCGCCTGCTTCCATGGCATCGAGGTGCATCGTGGCTACATCACGGACATCCACAAACGACTGGGTCGGGCCGTTGGCAGAGATCTCGCCGGGCGACAAGTGATAATTCATGAGAATAGCCACGGAGGTGTTGATGCTGTCCGTGTCCTTGATGAAGTGAATAGCAGGACCAAAGACAAAGGCCGGGTTGACCCAGCTCACGGCAAAAGTGGGCTTCTCCTCTTTGACAAATTGCTGTCCAAAACGCTCAGCTGCCGTCTTGGAGGCGCGGTAAGCGGTTTGTTTGTTGAAGTCATCGCTGCCCTTCGTCTTTTCAATCTCCTTGACGGAGGCATCATTCCAGTCGGCCTCTGTGTAGACATGTCCCTTGTCCTGTGGACCGTAGATAGCAGCCACCGAAGAGGTGATGACTACACTTTTGACTTTCTTTCCCTTGTTCTTTGCAGAAAACAAGAGAGACTTGGTGCCGCTGACGGCGGGATTGATGAGGTCCTTGTATGGATCTTCGACCTTGAAGTGAAATGGACTAGCAATGTGCAGCACAGCATCAACGTCCTGCACTGCATCATCAAAGACTCCGTCAATCTCGAGATCCTCTGCCTGGACAAGCTCAAACTTGTCGCCATGCTGCTTGAAGAGGTCCTTGAGGTGCGTTGACTTTTCCGACGTCAAATCACGAGCAGTTCCCCGGACCTTGTAGCCCTTTTCAAGCAGCTGTTGACAGACATGAGCGGCAATGTAGCCAGTAGCACCAGTCACGAGCACGAGAGATCCTGGTTGCACAGACATGATTGTTTGGTTACTGATTGTACAGATCGTCATTCATGAAATGCGGAGGTTTCAAGGCGGACTTTGCCGACAGTCTCACGCCGCATCGAGATGGGAGACCGCTTCCAGGAACGCACTTTCGGGCTGGGTAAAGAAGGACGCTTGTTGCTCCACAACAATATGCAAGTCTAGCATGCAGTGGACAACTTCCTGATCCTGAGCACGCCATGTGTCCTGCAGGTGCTGCTCCAAGGCCCGGCACACGGCTCCTGGGGGTTGCACTGCTACTTGGGGTTTTCGGATAGCTTCACGGAATTCAATCACGACTTCCTTGCAATGCGTCCGAAGAGACTGCCCAAGCAGACGCAGAAACAGTGTCGTCAGACTTGATGAGCGTTGTAAGTCAAAGGCTAGTTGGCAGACTTCATGAGCAAGATGTAGTTGAGTTGCTTCGTCGGCTTGAAGGCATTCAGCAGTCAATTGTTCATAGGTCTTTTGCAGCGCCTGATACAGCACTGCAGCATAAAGAATCGCTTGCGGCATTGTGTTTGAAAGCTGCGACAAAGCCGTGTAGATGCCGACAACAACGAAGCGACGCAGTGAAGCAACTTCGTGATTCCAGAATCTGCCTTCGAGCGTACCGAAGGCTTGGCAAAGGATAGACAGAGCAGCGGACGGAGGATCTGTGATTTGCTCCTCACAATACTCGGCAATGGTCACAGCAAAAAATCCCCAAATGCTGGCAATATCGACATGTGCGAATGAGCGTAGTTGTGCAACAGCGTACATGCGAGCAGGCTGTTGGAGATTGCTTTCATCTAGGAGCCAAGCAAGCGCTGGAATGTCATCGAGGGCAAGCGCTGTGCCGCAATATTCGTGGATGACACGAATGATTGCCTGTGCAAAAGAAGTGTAAAATGCCTTGTCTGCCTCGTCTGTGATTCCCTGGAAATATGCTTTGATCACATCCGCCAAGCTTGCCACACAATTCCTGGCCAGTTCAAGATTGCTGTCTCTGATCAAGATTCGCAGTGAGTTGTCGATATAACTCAACCTGTATTGATCCAACAAGTCAGCAGTCATCTCGCCAACATTGACAAGGTCGGTGTTGTGCTTGACCAGCTCATTTGTGAGTGTCGCTTGACTTGCACGTACATCAGGATTTGCCATGTTTCCGAGCCAGACAGCAATCACATAGTCGCTCATTTCGTCATGAAACGTAGCCTCGCGTCGCAAGAGGAGAGCGAGATAGAATGGGAGTACACGAGCACTGATAGCTGCCTCGGGTAGTTTCCACCATGTCAGCAACCCTTGACGATCAAAAAGTGACGACCACGGGGTTTTCTCTATTTTGCGCAGGGCGCGCACGCACCGGTACAGTGCTTCGATGCCCATTTTGCATTGCTGAATGAGCAGAGCCGTGATGGGAACTTCCTTAGGCACGTATTCGCCAGAAGAGTCTCGCTCATACCGCCAGCAGCTGCTAAATACATCCGACAAGAAGCGATGGACAAGCTGTGCAGTCTCGAGCAGATCTTGCTTGACAAGTGTCTTCACATCGACCAAAGCATTCCCGTCTTCATCTTGGGAAAAATCAAATCCAAAGTCTTGCGATTCTTCATCGCTACCAAAAGCCGCTGCAGCCTCCACTAAGGGCGCAGTCAAATTAAGCGCTTGCTGCGGTACCGCCAGACGGTCATTTGCTGAGCTGGCTGATTGGCATTGGAAGGTTGCTTGATTGTGCAAGATTGCCGTGAATATGTCCATAGACCAAAATTGATGAAGACGGGATGGGGAAGCCTTGACGCCAGGGAGGGCGAGAACAGTACTGTATGCAGAGATGCATTCCAAGACAATGCGGTGACAACGTCCAACATTCTCTTGGAGTGCTTTGAATCGGCCCGAAGATTGCTGTTGGCTCATCTCGACAGTGAAGCGTTTGATATCATCCACCGTCGTTGAAAAGATGCGTCTAAACCAAGCAATGGTTGCTGGTAAGCGGACTTCCTCGCCTCTAGAAAGCTGCAGACGAACAACAATTCCCCAGGCTTCAATATTGACCCGTCGTAGTTCCAGATGCGAACCAGCTATGTGTGCAGCACTTGTCTCTAGCAATCGAGATATGTCCTGGTGTTTGTACTGGCCAGCGGCCCAATAGATGGCAATCTCGACTGCAAAGCGATTTCGCATCTGCCCCAGCTGTGTGATCGATAGATCCGCATCTGCTTGTGCATTCATTGGTCCAAATGTCTGGAATTTGTCAACGATTGTTCTCATCTGATTGATGCCACGGCGATCATCAGATTCCAAGTCACCCTGTAGCTGGTGAAGACAGAGACAGAGCAACTTGAGAAAAGTACTGAACGTGCCTGCCATGTCGCCCGGCTCATAGTCAAGACAAGCCAACTCATCTCCCAAGTGAAAGAGAAACGGAGGGAAAGCGCCATAGAGAGACTGTTCGTGTTGCAGATTCGCAAGACTGAGTTGACGCCAAAAAAAGTCGTGCAACACACCGCCAACCTTGCCCTGAAGCAGCTTTCCACAATTTGGCCACTGAAAGATGGTTGCAAGACGATGGCAGCGACGTAAGCTAAGATAGATGTAAGCGTCGTGACTACCACTTGAGGGCAATGCACTTTGCTGATCGTACCCAGTCAACACCTTGCCGAGAAGTGCCAGGACACAATCCCAATTCTCTACTGGCAATGTTGCATGACCAAAGAAGTCAAATGATGTGATGCTACTGAGCAGCATGATTGTCTTCCAGGCACGTTCAGACAAGGCGTGATTTCCGCAATGAGGCAAGTCGAGCCACTTATTGATGCGTGTCCAAAAGCTAGGCAGGGTGGCATCTGCACTGGCACTGGCTTGGGTCACATGAAATAAGACTGTCCAGCACTCGAGCATGCTCCCGTCCGAGACGGATATACCCTGCGATCGTGCCATTTGGTCTCTTTGGCGTCGAAGCATGCTTTCCACAGACTCAAGCGTTGAGGAAAGGAGGAATCCTAGAACTGACTCAACAACCTGCGAGAATTGATTCCACTGGTTTTGCTGTTGCGCCATCTGAAAGGAAAAAATGAGGCAAAACGTACAGAGCCAGCTTCGTGATGCCATATGCTGGCTGATTAGTGCGAGTTGCCGCAGCTCGTTTGTCTTTCCAAAGATGTCGGCTTTGGTCTGAAGGTCCGTATCGTTGATCAAAAAGCGAAAGACGTCATATACATCGCGCTGCACAGGCTTTCCGGCGCGCACAGCATACTCCAAAGCAGGAAAGAAGCGATTGATGAGCTGGGGCAGGTGTCCGACATCGTATCTCGCATGCTCGTAGAAGCAAATCGACAAGAAGGTACCATCGGTAAGAACCGCAGCAAGTTCAGCACCGGCGACCGTACTTTCTGCAAAGAAGCAGCCAGGAGCCAGTGGTTCGCAACCAAGGGAGACATCTGTAAGAATGGCATCAGCGACAAACAATGTACTAACATTTGCTTCAGTAGGACCTTCGTCTGCTTCAATCAAGAATGGAACGAGCGATTGTTGTAAAGGTACTTTGCGGTGAGCTGCGGTTTTCCGCTGTAGTTTGTGCTTACGGTGCGGTGCAGCCAAGTTGACATCGTCCGGACGAATCGATTCGTCATGTTGCTGAGTTGGAGCTTGTGCCTGCCAAAGCGACACCTTTGCTGCGAAATCGTCTTCCTCGAAAAGATTGGTAATCTCCACGAGGTTGCGAAGATATGCTGGACGCTTGGCAGTTCTTTGTGGCGCTGTTGTATGTGGTGCTAACGCAATGCGACCAGTTTCTTTCTCAAGAGTCGTTTGAAACGTTCGCGAAGCAAAGAAGGGGACTTGCCTTGCCTTTTTTTGCTGCTTGGGTACTGCCGCTTGTCTTTGCTGGTGCAGACTTACCGGGAGTCCTTCTTCGTCCGTAGATTCCTCTTTTTCGTCGAGATAAAAGCCACCTGACCGCACGGTAGACGCCTTTTTCCGCTTCCGCACTTGTTTCGGCTCGCTAGGTTGTGATGCAAGTCGTTGCTGCTTCAAAACCTGCCGTTGCTGGTGTTGCTTGGCCCGCTTGCCTTCAACAGGAAGTACACCTTTTGCCCAACGCCTGAATACACGCTGTATGCCTTCTTCAGCATCGGTAGCATCTGGATTTGATCTGACCGTAAGATCATAAAAGCTGAATTGTTTGCGAGAGAGTTGCGTTCCTGCATCACCACCACGTTGCCGTACCGCGCGCGATGCGAGCCTGACATCGCGGGGTGCTTGCAAACGATTTTCAAATTGGTCCAGCAAGTCACCAATGAATAAAGGTGGTGCAGCCTTGCGACGTCTTGGGTGTTTCGGGCCATCATGTCGACTTGGCGGCTTTGCAGAAGATGATTGACGCGGTTTCGCAGACCCATCTGGTAATTTCTGCTGTCGTTTGCGTTTCGCTTGACCAGGGCCTATCCTGGAAACTCTTGGTCGAGGGGTAGCTCTATCCACCATTCGATCAATTTGCTCCTCTTGCTCCATATCACTATCATCATCGATAAAGATGGGCCCACTGGCAGAACTTTGTAGCTGAGGCGTTGACAGTGCATGCACGCCGCCAACAGAACTGCGTACGCTACCCCTCGGCACGGTCGGCATAGTCGCCTCTTCCTCTGAAGCAGAAGTAAACGCTTCAATCTGCCAAGCACTGCGATGTGGTAGGACTTGTCCCGTCTTGTCTTTTCGAACCGCCTTGCCACGAACCTTGATGCCAGATGCGTCAATGTTGTTTGGTCGTGCGAGACGGTTGAGTGCCGCTGCTGGTGTTTCGGCGAAGAATTTGAAGGAAGCAGGCAAGACGCCTCGTGTCTTTTTCCTGATTTGCTTGACGAGATGTGCAGTGGCGGCATGAGTGTCTTCCTCTGACGAGGAGAGAGGTGTGGGTGACCGACGCGGCGAGGGCATATGTAGCGGTGACAAACCGGGCGTGACATTCAATGCGAATTCGGCTTCTTCTTGTGCATCAGCCTCTTCCACATCACTCGCTTCCGGACTCGCAGCATTCCAATTGTCGAGGGCGAGGAGCGGTTCCGTGGATCGTAGAGGCTTGTCTGATTGCAAGAGATTATCGAACCGATTGATCTCGCGCCATCGTTTGATTCTGCGCTTTGATTGTTTCGCAGGGACATTGTCCACTGCTATAGGCCGAGAAAGGATACCTGCTGGCGGCGATCGAGAACGTGAAGAATTCCGAGCAAGTCGGACAGGTGGCAAAAACTCTGCATCTGCCTCAGGCCTTAGTACATTACCCGGCAACAATAATGGTTCAGGCAATCCTCTGAATCGCATGGGTTTAAACCCAGCTGCTTGAAATTCACGAGCATGTTGAGCCATATCGTATGAGAAGGGCTTGAGTTGTGCTGCTTTTCTAGGACGGAAGCGACGTTCATTGGCGATGCGTGATGGTGTCATGGCAGGTTCGATTGCTGGCGGGCTGGATGGTTGTTGTGGTGACTCGCGAGTCTGCGAACTTTGAATCATGACTGTTGAGAGGACGGCTGGCTCTGGGATGGGTGAGTTTGCCTGCGAGGAGAAGACGAGTGTTTGTGTGTGCGTTCTTGTCACAGAAGGCTTCACAACGAGATCGTCCATGGCTCCATCACCAACATCAGCAGTGGGCACATCGCTGAGACTGTCATCCGAGTCTGCCAGTAAGGAAGGTGGAAATGGTGCTTGTTGGCCAGCTGGTGGTAGTTGTGTCTCGACTGGCTGGGCCTGCTGGTCAGTCATGTGAGGAACCAATAAAGCACTTGCCAGTTCATCAGGACTTGGACTTCTCTCACTGTGATAAGCGGCAGAAGCAAGGGAAGGAGCTGGAGCTTCATCAATTATCAAATCGTTCGAGGCAGTCGTTCTCGTTGTAGCAATAGCAGCTGTTAATGTCGGTGGCTGCCATAGCTCATCCTCGCTGTCTGGCACTTCTTCCATCTGTACATCTGCTTCTTAGACAGAGCCCTTCTTCTATAGCTCTCTCGATGAGCAGATGCGCATCTCTGCTTGTGTATGTAGCTTGTCGCGCTCGCGTCTCCATTTGGGGCAGTGAAATTCGCGCTCTGAAGTCGAACGCAACGACACAGAAGCGTCATCCAGCAAGCCAACCATGGTGCGTTCTTCATGCATGAACAGAGAAACATTGCTAACAAGGAGGCTGACCCACTGGATGCAGCACTTGACCTTCTACGTCGCTTGAAACCACAAGATATCGCAAGCAACCTTAAAACGCTCTGTGAGACGTGTCCCGAGATTGCCGAAGACTTGCTAGGCACTGTGGATCAACCACTTCTCATCAAGACCTGCAAGCAAACAGCCAAGGATTACCTTGCTTGTGACTTCAACAGGGAAGAAGACAGTTATCGTTCACCTTGGAGTAATCAGCTTGATCCACCCGTTCAAGATGCGTCTGTGCCTGCTGCCGGACTACGACAATTGGAAGTTGCGCTGAATGAGGCATTTGACGTGTACAGAGATCTATACTATGAAGGTGGTTTATCTTCCGTCTACCTCTGGCAACCTGAGGACGGTGCCCTTGCCGGTGCCATTTTACTAAAGAAGCAAGCACCGGGGCAATACAGTAAAGGCAGTTGGGATGCGATCCACGTCTTTGCGGCATTTGAACAAGGTGGTGGTGGTAAGCATGGTAGTATGCGGTATGATATGACATCAACAGTCATGCTCGATATGACCATGACGAATGATGCACTTGGTTCCATGAATCTGGGTGGTAACATGACGCGTCAGCATCAACAGACGTGCAGTTTTTCGGATGCAGCATCGCATGTCGGCAACTTGGGTCGTTTGGTGGAGGAGATGGAGATCAAGATGCGGAATCTCCTGCAGGAAGTGTATTTTGGCAAGACGAAGCAGATTTGTCATGAGCTACGCTCCTTGCAGCCACTTGCACAAGCGAGAGCAGAGAAGGAGAAGCAAGGAAATCTGATGAAGCAGGTGCCTGCGAAAGATGCCGGGCAAGCAATTTCTTAAGTTCTTTCTATATCTTTTGTCATCAAAATTGTAGCGCATCGTCGTCGTCTTCTCACAGCAGCTTCAAGACTCGCCAAGAAGGCGGCCTAGCACAAGGATCACGAAGAGGACACCTGCACCGACAAGCAGCTTGGTGACACCACCTCCCGTCCCTTGTATTTGCGCCTGCGCATGCTCTAGATTCTGCACAGCAGATCCTTCCATCTCTTTTGTTCCATTTCTTGCTCGTGTTTGAGTAGCAGCATCCTGAGCAGCGACATGCACACGATTCTCCTCACAAACCTCTGGGAATTCCCGTACAAATGTCGCGTTTCTCAGATTACTCGCTCGTGAGTCCCGCGCATACATGACACGCGCTGCATGACTGGTTGAGAGTCCACCGGTCGTCATCTCCTCACTCGTCATGAAACTCACAAGACCCGTCAAGATTGTTGAGACTTGCCAGGAGGGGTTCCATGATTTTGGATGGAAGTCAGAGATGGAGAGGCAGAGTCGCGTGTTGCACTGGAAGCGACCGGAGGGTGTACACATCTTGATGGATGGTGGCTTGAAGGGGTAATCGGCTGGGAAGTGGAGGGTGCCGTAATACTGTCCATTGTGATACGGTGTATCGGGTGGTCCTGTGATGATATAGTGCCACTCCAGTATGTTTCGCTCAGACCTGCAGCTGTCAGACCTTGTTTCTATGGACGTAGGAGGAGAGCATACGGCTTGGCGATTGCGAACTCTGGTGGATCTTTCTGGAGCTGGAGGTATTCCTTGTTTAAGCGCTTGTATGCGCCTGCACTGGCCATGATGAGGAGCTTGGTTGTCTATGGATGCGCTGTAGTCTATGACTGCTTAGAGCGAGGACATGGAGCAGGGAGTAGTAGTGGGAGTCGGTGTGCTGTCAGGTATGGTGGAATCAGATGGGATGGCAGGACATGGCGGCAGGAGAGGGGTTCACTGTGATGGAGCAGGAGGGAACAGCATGGTGTGGGTGTGGAGGGAGTGCAGAGTGTAGAGTGTAGAGTGTAGAGTGCAGAGTATAAAGTGCAGCTACTGGACTGTCTCTGTTACTGCTGGGTGGAAGAAAGAGCTGCAGACCATCCAAGAGACAGAGACAGAGACAGAGACAGCATGACCAGCAGAGCCACTTCCCTCTTGCTTTTCATCTGCAGCAGTCAGCATCTACATCACTATTCTATGCCTGATCTCTGCCTGCGCTGTCCCTGTGACGTCCCCAGCTCCTCTTCCCCGACGTCATCCTCGACCTCCAACCGCCAAGGCAGCAAGCATATAAAGCACCACATCACCCACCACGCCTGCCTACCCTCTCATCTCTACCTTCACTGAATCAAAAACATGGCAGCAGTCAACAAGAACGATAACCACATCAATGCCTCCCCGGCAAACACGTCTCGCGGTAATGCTGCACTTGAAGGGTAAGCACCCATCCCCCTTTCCCCACACTACCGGAGCATATATCAAGCAACAAGACTCACACCTACCTAGCGGTCGTCATGAAACAGGCGGTCTGACAAGTGGCAAGTCAGCGGGCAAGTCCTCCCACATGGACGGTGATGTCCCGGCACCCGGCAACGCTGGTCTCGGCGGTGGTGGTGCGACCTCCATGTCCGGTGCTGATACAACACACCCTGGCTCTGGCGCAACACCCGCCGCTGCCGCTTCGGCAGGTCATGCGAAACCCAATGCTGATGACCCGCGGGATAATCCATCTGCCAAGGAAGGCAAAGGGATGAGCATTGAAGAGGCGAATGCGTCGGGTGACGGTACTTTTGGCGATGGCAAGTTCGATGCTGCTGCACCGGGTGCTGCTGCGAAAGCACAGCAGTTGGAGGCGGGTGCACGTAGGGAAGCCGGCGAGGAGGGGAAGATCAATGTTCACGTCAACTAGTCAATGCGTGTCATTCTGTATTCTTCATGAAGACTGTGCTTCGATGTTGACGCGTTCAATCCAGCGTGCCACCAGAGCATCGTTCTCTGCACGCAACGCCGTGACTTGTGCTTCTGCTTGTGTCAATTCTAGCTAAAGGATCTTGTCAGTTTTGAGTATGACACGACTAGAGGTCATCGTACCTGGCTAGTAAAGAGCTCATCCTGCAGCGTCTGAATCGAGGTATTCTTGTCCTGTGCAGTCTGCTTGTACTCTTCCGTCTTGCGCGTCTCTGCCTTGAGCAAGCTACTCAGTTGAGTGCTCCTAATACGAATATCAGCCTTCCTATCTGACATGAGCCATAGAGTGAGAGTGAAGCATACGCTTGTTGTAGCTTACGACTGACTTCGCGCTGTTCTTCAAGTTGGCGTTTGAGTAGAGCTACTTGTGAGAGTTCAGCGACGGTGTCATTTGCTGTGCGTGACTGAGCATCACGTCTCTGAAGCTGTAGCAGGTACCTGTCCATGCATCGGTCCTGGGTGACGTGTCGAGGGACAAGTTGCAAAGCACACAGACACCAACAGGCGCCCATCCCTTGTGGCCCGTTCAGTCTCTCTGCAGCGCATCAAAGACACGCAAGCTACACAGAAATCTCATCATCGAAACATGCCCGGACAAATCATCTGCAATGCAGGCAAGTGTATGCGTCAAGGCACATCGAAACGCGTTGTGCCAGACCCACGAAAAGGGACACTCTCCCTTGAGCAGCGCGACGACTTGCTCCATTTCTGCTGGAGGGAGCGTGGACAAGCAGAGACGGAGGAGGCGGAGGAAGATCTGATCATCTTTCCTGAAGATGCGACGCTCGAGCGTGTTCCACTAGGTAAAATGACGCTCAGGCGGGAGGATGGCGAGGAGGTGGGTGAGGCGGATAGGGAGAAGAATACAAGAATCTATGCATTGCGCTTCAAGAGCAGCGACCAGGTGAGCTTCTACTGGATGCAGTCTGGGGATGGGAGCAAGGACGAGGATGTTGTTGCGAGGGTGAATGCGATCATTGGAGAGGAGCAGGAAGAGGAGGGAGACAGGATGGAGCAGTAGGGAAGTAGTCCAGTCCGCATCTCAGCTGTCCCTGTCCATGCCATGCCATGTATGTCCTTGCACCCCCATCATCCTGTTGCGTCGTGCTTGGTCGTTGAGCATCAGACTCCCCTCGTCGCTCCCCTCCCTCTTGATCCACCGCGTCCTGGTCCTCCTCGTCCACCTGCACCACCACGCATCATGCCTCTGCCACCGGCAGCACTCCCACGTCCACCACGCACACCACCACCGCGCACACCCACTTCCGCCTTCTTCCTCCCCTTCGGTGCATCATCAATCAACAACGTATCCAGCGGCAAAGAATCAGGTAGTTCAAAATACCTGATATTATTCCCACGCACACTCATCGTATCCAAGCTCATCAGATCCGGTTGCGCACCCGTTGAATCGCGTGCTTGTTGCAGTTTGACGTGTTTCAAGTGTGTATTCATTTGCATGTCGACAGACGTGATGGTGCCGGTGACGGTCGAGCCATTCTTGAGACTGAGTGTCACCGTCTCGTTCGTGAGCTTCATCAAAAACCGTACGAGCTTCATCTTTGGCAGGTGGAAGAGGTGGTAGGGGCAGTAGGAGAGTCGCAGGGACTGGTCGTTGTGTCTTTGGTTTTATTCGACATGCGACTCAACCTTGACGGACGACAGTGAATACACAGCATGCTGGCTAGAGGATATAGAGAGGCATGCTGCAGGCTAGCTCATAGAAGCTATGCATCCATCGCAGACAAGTACCAGCATAAACTCCAACAACGCGCCGGTCAAGAAGGTCTCAAAGGTGGCAATGCTATTGAACAACTACGCCTTAAATATAAAGCCCGCGTCAAGGCACAAGAGGCCATCCAGCCATCTCCAGCCATCAAGCAAGGTTTGGTGAAGCCAGTCAAGACGTCAGCGTCTACGGCCGCCGCCAAACAAAAGGCAGAAGCGGCTGCAGCGGCGAAGAATCGAGGCCATAAGAAGATTGATCATTACATCGCGTTGGACAAGTTGCGGTTGCATGAACCCAAGGAGATTGAACTTCTTTGGCGTGCACGATTCGCCAACCAAGAGACAGCTCTGTGTGCAGTGATCCAAGGCGATACCTACAAGACCTTGTATCGCAATGCTCGGCATCATCCCATGTTTGTCTTGCCACTCTTTAGACCGGGACAAGGCGTGGAAATGCAATTCTGCCAATGGACTTTTCCAGACGGTGAGACGGCGCATCTCATCCTAACCAGTTTATTGGAGTACAAGACGCGTGGCGAATATGCGCGTCCTCATACCATCATTGAACACCACGCTGAACTCCTCGAGGAAAAAGGTCTCGTTCTGATGAAGGGCGATTTAACAGACTCACGCGCACTCAATGGCTTGCAAGCGACATGGATGTTGACATTACTGCAACGCTTCTACTGTGTAGATGCTGACAGTACTGATCAAGGCAGTCAGCGTCTTCGTTCCATGTTGCAGGACTTCACAGCAGGCAAGGCATTTGATGTCGATGCACTCATTGAAGAAGCCAAGACTGTTCCAGGTGCTGGTGAAATCTAAGCATTTTTTTTTTGATAGAAAATGCTGCATCTATATATTTGTAAGGACCAACATATCTGATCAGTCCTGGTCCACTTTCCCAGCCAACAGCCCTCGTGACGTCTGCTCACTCTCTTGTCGTGTTCGTGCGGTAAAGGCCACACCACCTCGTTCATCCAGTTCAACTTCTGTGAGTGGTAACCGTGCGCCACCCATTGACCGAACATGCTCACACTCAACCCGTAGAAAGAGCCACATCCAGCGTCGTAGGACTTCTGCATACTGAAATCGATAATCCCATCCAGCAACCGTTGCTTGCGGTGCAAATTTGGCGACCCATAAAAATCGAAGGACCAAGTCAATCACCATGGCAAAGCCATACACAAGCGTGTTGAAGTGCAACGGTCTGCCAAATGGTCGTTGTGGACCAGCATGCACAAACAAGTCCCAATCTCTGCAGATATCCCAGTAGAGCGAATAAATACTGTTCAAAAGACATGCCATGATCCAAGCACGTCGAAGACTTCCATGTGAGATGTAACTCCCGCTCACACCACCAATCACATCACCCTCATGCGACCCAATTCCTGTTGCCGACAAGGCAGAGAGGTAAATGACAGGAAAAGCAGTTGCATACTTGATTGCATTGAGGAGATGACCTCGGTCAGCTGTTTGTGAGAGTAAGATGAGACATTGACGTAGTCGTATCCAGTATGGTGCAGAGACAGCGAAAGCAATGCCTGTATTGACAATCACACTGCCTTGTTGCATAGAGAACAGTGAGAAGAGTAAGCCACATGCGTCGCCAAAGACACGCGCATAGGAGGTGAGTACATCAGCCACCAAGATGTCCAAGAACCGTGAATTTTCTTCGTCTGTGCTAATCCCACCAAGACAGATCCGTCCGAGTTGTGACAAGAATCGCCGCCGTTCATGTGCAAATGGTACAACTCTGAATCGCGACGGTGCAAGTATGATCAGCAAGATGGCAGCCATTACAGCAATAGGGACGAGCTGTGCGTGCAAGACTTGTGTTGCAGCAAGACCAGCGACAAGCAGCCCGGCAAAGACTAGTGAAAAAGTATAACACGCCCTGATCCGTTGCAAGCCGCCATGTCTTTCAGAAGTCCCTTGCTCAGGCGCAAGAAGCCGCTCGACGGGGAGTCCGGTGTACTGCAAGATGGACAGGTTTACAGCAAAGAGAAATAAGCCAAAGACGGCGATAATGGGAATGCGAAAGGATAATGGAAGGCCGGCCGAGTCTTGGACTTCATGGTCCATCGACGCCTCGATGAAGGCCCCGTGCACCGCTCGCCGTTGGGCGTGGGCGTAGTGAAA
Source organism: Protomyces pachydermus (assembly GCA_003717275.1). NCBI lineage: Eukaryota > Fungi > Ascomycota > Taphrinomycetes > Taphrinales > Protomycetaceae > Protomyces > Protomyces pachydermus. The sequence goes on along the minus strand of QXDU01000278.1, from coordinate 21,470 downwards.
TGTTTCGTCGCGTCTTTTGGTCGTGTGCTCAATTTGGCGTAGAAGGGAAAGCGCCAGTCACAGAGGCGAAGGTATCTACCTAGACTACGGCATTGGCTTCTTGATGGCATCCTGCAGCCTCACAAAGGCCTTATTGGGACCAGGAACTGGCCCACGCAGGTAGATCAAGCCATCTTCCTCATCCACCTTGAGCACCTCGACATTTTGTACCGTAACACGCTCGCCGCCCATGCGTCCGGCCATCTTCTTGCCCGGTAGCACACGACCTGGATCTTGTGACTGACCCATCGATCCTGCTGATCTGTGAGAGATACTGACACCGTGTGAAGCACGTAGACCTTTGAATCCATGTCGCTTCATGACACCAGCAAATCCTTTTCCTTTGCTGACTGCACGTACATCGACAAATTGACCCTCTGAGAAGTGTGATGCCAGCAGTTGCGTCGCTGGTGTATATTGCTCATTGCCGTCGCTGTCCTTGAGTACATCATGCGACAAGACTCTGAACTCAGCTACCTTTTCCTTGGGAAACACTTTGCTCTTTGCAAACTCTCCCAGCTGTGCGCGATTGACATTCCGAGGTTGTCTCAAGCCACAACCCACTTGAACGGCATTGTAACCATGTATTTGTTCTGTTTTGCTTTGCAGGACTTGAACTCGATCGAGTTGCAAAATTGTCACGGCGACTTTCTTCCCTGCCTCGTCCCAGAGACCTGTCATGCCCTTCTTGGAGGCAAGCAAGCCTGGCCGCCGAGGGATTTGTTGGCGCGTGAGGGCCGCTGCTGAAGAATGGCCCAGGATTGCTGTGGGCGATGTGTTTTGTCGGAGGGGCGGATTGAGCTGTGTACTCATATGCCGTATATTACCTGCATGACGCTGCAGCATGACGAGAAGGTAGAAGCCAGACCTCTTGGATTTCAGCTCGCAGGATCGACTTTGTCTGGTCGCTGTCTTGTCGCTTTCTGCATTTGAATTTGACTCCTTCACGTGCACTCAGGAACAGGCAGCGAAATAGATGGACTATAGATGACTATAGACGGCTAGAGAACAGCTACTGCACAGACGACGTACCCGTCCCAGGAATCTCCACAGAATCAATCCACCCAGCTAGCTCTCTTGCCATGTTCCACGCTCCATCATCCGCCATCGTCAAGCCTTCAAACCAATACGGATTCATCTCTGGATCCATCGATAATCCATTCGGCGGCTCATAAAAGTTGGGCACAGGCGGCACCGGTAGATGAGGTTCCTGTGGTGTAGGTGGTGCTTGCTGCTGTGGATGCTGCTGATGCTGCTGTTGTGACACCGGCGGCGGCTGTCCAGTCTGCTGCGCTTGTTGAATTTGTGCAAACGAAGCCTTTCCACTCATCCCACTCAATGCATTCGGTCGTTCCAATTTCGTCATGGTCGCTTCAACGAGTCCCTCAAACGAATCCCTGTACCGTCGAATATAAGGCGCACGCTCACCCATAATACTCAGCACAAAACTGCAAGCGCGAATGTTGTTACTCACACCAAACGACCAGACTTGCTCTCCACCAAGCCAAAGACAATACAGTAACGTCAATCCTGCCACATAGACAGTATGCACAGTGACAAAGGTATGGCCATATTCGGGAGACTGGTGCAGACGCTTGTGAATTTGACAAATTGTTCCAGCGCTCTCAAGACACTGCTTCAAGAGCTCCTTGTCAGGTCCAAGGTTGAGTTCCGTGTTGATATTTGGATTGACTGTGAGTGTCAAAAAGGGCTGCAGGAGCATTCGAATGAGCTTGTTGTAGAACAGCAGTGGCCGATCTAGCTCAAGACCTTGCATCTCCGGTGGAATGGAATGACGTTGCCAATGCTGCAGACTTTCATATACTGGGTAGAGTTCTGGCAGGAGTGTGGCAATCGGTACATCTACACGCAGCACCGTTCGCTGCATGCGCGATTCGAGCCGACGTAGTTGCTGTAGCAGGATCGATTGGGTCATGCTTGAGTACGGGAATGCTTCCCTCCCTGGTTCGGGAACAACGAGTTTTGCCGTGTCGAGTTCTGATTCATCAATACTGTACGGCATCGGCTGATCAATGTCTGTATCAATCAGACTCGGCGGTCGACCCAAGGTGCTCGCTAGCACACCTTCGAGATAATACATCGTCCAGAAGAGACATCGTCTTTGCTGTACTTGACGCGGTTTGAGTCCTGCAGTTGAGGCCTCCCTATGAAGCCCTAGTTCAGTGGTGGTGCGCATCGCCAAACCAGCCATATGCCAAGTCGACCACGTTCTCGCATCAGATCGCATGTGATAGAGCATGAGCAACACCATGGCCTGAATATTGTTGATGGCAGAAGAAGCGCGCGCCGCTGTGATATGCTTGAGAGCTTGGATGTAAAACAATTCGGGCGACGGCTCTGTATAGTCCTCCGTCAGTCGTAGATTAAGTCCTGCAATAGCATAAACCATCAAGAGCATAAATTTACCAAACCCATGCTCATGATTGGCGACTCCATTTTGCGAAAAGAGACTCTGACGCCGTGCATGCAGATCCCATAAATCGCTTTTGAAGACGACCGGGAAGCGGCCGTGTATCCTGCCGATGTATGCATTGATAAGACGCGCGCTGAGTGCATCTGACGGGATCTCCAGGGTCTGCCGTTGTAGTTCAGCGATGTTGATGGGACTTAATCGGTCGTCGCCATCTACATTGCCATAGTCTTGTACGTTGACTGTCCGATCCCAAACCACAGCACTGGCCATCTCTGAAAGATCTCGAGCGAGCGAGTAGCCAGACGTCGTTCCAATGTAGAACTCTGTACCGGCGACATTGCGACCCGATAGCGCACCGACAATTTCAGCGACACTATTGCTCGCCTCGTCGCCATGTCCCTGACCCTGTCCGGTCGTATGTGTCTGTCCATCTGTCGAACGTCTTGGCAATGGCTCACCACTCAAGGCAAGTTGCGCTTCGAGGCGCGCGACTTGCTCCTCGAGACTGCGGGTATAGGCAGAAGATGGTCCACTCGGGTTAGGCGGCGGCGCCCTCGTACATTCCAATCCAGCTTTCGCACAGTTTCCACAGCTAGGCAGCACATGATCGCACTAGAGGTCAAATGTCAGCCGCCAGCAACGAACAAGATCAAGGTCGCATGAGAATTACTTTTTGTTTGCGGGTTTTACATCTGTCGCACGCGGTTCTTTGTCGCTTTCTCGGACGCGAGTCGTGGTCTGAGGGCGAGTGTGCTGATGAGTCGCCGAACATATATTCGTACTGATCATTCTTGGCCATGCCCGCTGGCGCTTGTCGATGCCTTGAGCAGCTGCAAGGGCGCCTTTAACTGGAGAGTGGTTGGATTCTTTGATGCTGGCAAGTCTGACAACCATTTTCAACCAAGAAACCAGGATAGAGAAGACTTGCCAAAATCAAAGGTTCTGCTGCTTAATCATTGACTTGGCCCAATTTTGCAGCAAATGCGTCGCAAATTCAGGGGCTGGTAATTTCAAGATATGCCGATTTGCAAAACTCTGATAGGTGCTCGGCAGCGCTAAGCAATCAGCTGAGCACTAATTTCGTCGTACATACCGTATACTCAGGGGGAAATTGCGAACAGATGGCATTATTGATTCATTGGAGGTAAGCTCCTGAGCTGACTTGCGTGCTTTTATTCGGCTTGTCCTCAATTCCATCGTCTTCATCCTTACACAACATTCACTCTGCCCAGCAATCCAACATGTTCTGGCTGGTCTTGCCTCTTGTCATCTTGCTGGTGAAAGTGCAGTCATGGTCATTCTCAAAGGCAAAAAACTGTCATCAGAACACCTTGACTTTCAAAACTGATCAACCGCCTTTGGACAATAAGTCTTGTGCAGAGCCCTGCAGACCATCACAAATGGCAGTGTTCGAGAAAGTGAAAAAATGGAATGATGGGATTGATGATGCACCCGATTGCATTGCAGATGACGGAGTTTGCGTCGCTTTTAAGTCATATCAGACTCTTCAAGGCTGCATGTGCTTAACATCACTGGAAATCATGCGGCACAGGAAGAAGACGGACTGTAATGATGAGATTGCTACACAATGGGGCGGCAATTGGAAGATTGTTCACGACGACAAAGATAAACTTGGCAAAACTGTCTCTTGTGGTCATCAGCCGCACGCATGTAAGTGCGACTATGCCAAGACCGAGTTCCCTCCCGATCAGCTCTGTTTGAACCTGTAACGGACTGAGCCCTGATACCGCTTTCAGGTGTCCAATCCGCCCTTTTTACATCTTGCGTTATTCCTTGTGCACAACCACAACATCCGAGTCAGTCTTCTCTGCTCGCTGTCATGCAATCACCCGTTCAGCATCTTCAACAAGTTGCTTGCTCTCTTCTGGCTCCAGCCCCTTATCCCCAATACTCACCTCAAGACATCTCTTTGCGTCTGGAGGGGTCTGGCTAGACGCTACTCGCAGTCTTGCGGCCTGGATCCTGCCTCTTATTTTTCTCGCTTCTAGCTCTAGTCTGATGAAGACAAAAAGACAGGCTTCTGCTATCTTGTTCTTCATTCAGCATTCATCAACTCCGTACACAGGTAGAATTGCTACTACCTAAAAGTCTTGTTGTCCAGTGTCTCCGAAGAAGACTCGACCAGCTCTGCCTCGTACCTCGTGCTGACGTCAAGACTTTCAATGTACAACCGGGCAAGTGCCTTCGAGCTCAGCGTAACACTATCCTCACTGAGAAGAAATGTTCATCACATGTTGGACTGTGCCTGAGTCTCTATGGTGTGCAGGTCTATCACTTTTACTTGGTTGAGGAAGCTTAACTTCTCCTCCTCGTCATACAAGCAGTTACTAAGTCTCCATTATCCCAATTACTGAGCACGATAGGGTCAGTGGCCGCTTTTGAGGAACAAGCGCAATCCTGCTTGATGGAGCATTCATCTCTTCATGCTCAAATAGCTCGCTGACGATGCCGCATCTGCACCGTGTCAAAGTAGTCCTCCATCGTTTCAAGAAAGAGCTGTTTGTCGAGGACTTCATCACCATACGCCATATCCGCTGCATACTCATCAAAATACTGGTGCACGCCGCGCAAAAGCGTTTCACGCCACCCAGTCCTTTTGCGCGGCTGACCTGCCACTCCTTGATCCATGCTCATTTTTGGTGCCACTGCAACATGATCAGGTTGCCTGTCGATCTGATCTAAGAACTTGACCACTTTTGGATCTGCTCGAATGACCTCTGGCTTGAGCACTGCAATCTGTAGTCCCTCAAGTGTGCGACATCTCGACAACGCCACATACGCTTGTCCCGGTGAAAAGACCTTTTCAATGCGAATAAACGCACGGTCGAGCGTCATGCCTTGGCACTTGTGGATCGTAATGGCCCAAGCATGAATTAAGGGTATCTGCACGCGCACAGCATGAATGTCTCGTGAAATTTGCACCTCCCACGAAACGGGTTGGATGACTTTTGTTGCACCAGTGCAAAACAAGACGATCGGTAGTCGTACGGGACGGTCGCTGTTGGCTTTGCGAAATGAGAGCAATTCCTTTGCAGCGTTGCCGGTAGGGTCTTCCGCTGCCCGTTGTTTGAGCTCAACAAGACATTCAGCACCATCCACAAAATCAACAACAACGCCACGCGACCCATTTCACAAGCCGTCCAGCAAAGTCAAGATTCTTGACAAGCATGACTTGTGCACCGACTGCAAGGCACAATTCTCGTGGTGCTTGTCCTTTGTCGAGCATACTGCGAAAGCTGTCACTAACCCTCTCGCCATAGCGATCATTTGGATCGACCAACAAGTCACCAGCTCGATAGACCTGCTGTGATTCTTGCACTTTCAAAATTCTCGTGCGACTGATTCGATCGTCATCAGACCGAACGGGTGCGAGTCGTGGTCTGGGTAAGTGTACTGATAAGTCACCAGAAACAGATTAGTGCTGATAATTCTGTGAGAAATAGATGAGCTTCGAGATTCTGTGGGATTCGAAGTTGGGTCCAGGAGGTGTCTCCTGACGAGCACTGACTCCTGAAAGCAACCTAGGAGTAAGGGCTTGAAGAGCTGCAGCGATGTCCTCTAGGGACGGCTCAACGGACAGGCGATGTGAATGTTGAATAGGTCTGACACGTTCTTGGCTATGCCTCAGGAGGCCTGCTGGCGCTTCTTGATGCCTTGAGCAGCTGCAGGAGCGCCTTAACCCGACAGTGCTGAGAGTGGTCGCATTTTTTTGGTGCTGGCAAGTTTGATACTTAACTTCCAGACGATACCAACCAGTTTCCAAGCCCAAAGGAGAAAGCTTACTAGAATCTAAGGTTCAGCTGCGGAAAAAACAAGCAGACAGCAGCCATGGATAGTCAATTATGCAGCAAAAGCTCGCATAAGCATCGCAAATTCAGGAGCTCGTGCCAAATATCATCTGACTGCAACATGTGCCGATTTACCAGGCTCTGACAAGTTCAAAGCAGCGACAAGCAATGAGCTGAGCACGCAAATTTGTCGTATCCATCGTTTACTCAGGGGGAATTGCGAACAGTTGGAGAATTGAGATAAGCTCCTGAACTGATTTGCGTGCTTTTATTCGGCTTGTCCCAAGTCCATCTTCTTCATCCACTCTACCCAACGACTCAAGATGAACTGGCTGGTCTTGCCCCTTGTCATCTTGCTGATGAAGGTGCAGTCAAAGACAAAGAACTGTCAGCAGGTAACCTTGACATTCAGAGCCTATCCAAACATCACGGCCCTCCCCGAAAAAACTTGTCAAGAGCTATGCTATATCCCAGAAAACGCAATGTTCAATACAGTGATGAATTGGAATACCAAAGCGTCTGGCATTGAACCACCCAAATGCTTCGGCGATGACGGGGCTTGCGTCACTTTTGCTGAGCCAAATACAGGCAAAGTTGTGAAAGGTCCATTGCTCGACGATACTCACCAATGCACATGCGAAGCAAGGCTGGAAATCATGCGATGGCACAAGAAATCCGTTGGACAGAATCCGTGTGGCACGAACATCGAAGATGCTGCTAAGCAACTGGCTACACAACTTGGTACTGGCGACGAAGAGGGCCTGAAATGGGTGTTTTGGACGACGAATACTGGGAAAAGTGTCTCTTGTGGTCATCGGAGGAACGCATGTAAGTGCATGTACACCGCAGGCACAGAGTGGCCACCTCAAAGTAGCTGTATTTCTTGAGAGCAACTGTTCTTCACATGTTGGACTGCGCCTTAATTTTCATAGCGTGCAAGGGTTCCACTTTTGCTTGGTTGACAAAGCTTGTCTAATCTCCTCGTCTTCATACAAGCGATCACTTAACTCCATCATCCTAGTCACTGAGGACGATAGGTTCCAGTTGCCGCTTCTGAGGAACAAGCGCAATCCTGCTTGATGGAGCACTCATCTCTTCATGCCGACTGAATGTGGTCGAGCGCTGGTGCGCATCTCGAATAGCTTGCTGACGATGCCGCATCTGCACCGTGTCAAAGTAATCCTCCATCGTTTCAAGAAAGAGCTGTTTGTCGAGGACTTCATCACCATACGCCATATCCGCTGCATACTCATCAAAATACTGGTGCACGCCGCGCAAAAGCGTTTCACGCCACCCAGTCCTTTTGCGCGGCTGACCTGCCACTTCTTGATGCATGCTCATTTGTGGTGCCACTGCAACATGATCAGGTTGCCTGTCGATATGATCGTAGAACTTGACCACTTTTGGATCTGCTCGAATGACCTCTGGCTTGAGCACTGCAATCTGTAGTCCCTCAAGTGTGCGACATCTCGACAACGCCACATACGCTTGTCCCGGTGAAAAGACCTTTTCAATGCGAATAAACGCACGGTCGAGCGTCATGCCTTGGCACTTGTGGATCGTAATGGCCCAAGCATGAATTAAGGGTATCTGCACGCGCACAGCATGAATGTCTCGTGAAATTTGCACCTCCCACGAAACGGGTTGGATGACTTTTGTTGCACCAGTGCAAAACAAGACGATCGGTAGTCGTACGGGACGGTCGCTGTTGGCTTTGCGAAATGAGAGCAATTCCTTTGCAGCGTTGCCGGTAGGGTCTTCCGCTGCCCGTTGTTTGAGCTCAACAAGACATTCAGCACCATCCACAAAATCAACAACAACGCCACGCGACCCATTCACAAGCCGTCCAGCAAAGTCAAGATTCTTGACAAGCATGACTTGTGCACCGACTGCAAGGCACAATTCTCGTGGTGCTTGTCCTTTGTCAAGCATACTGCGAAAGCTGTCACTAACCCGCTCGCCATAGCGATCATTTGGATCGACCAACAAGTCACCAGCTCGATAGACCTGTTGTGATTCTTGCAATTTTGCAAATTCCGTGCGATTGGTTCGATCGACATCAGCCCGAGTGGGATGCAGATTTGTAGGAACAATATCAATCAAGCCACCGCCTTGTTTCCCTGCTGTTGTATCTGCTGCAGAGTGCGTCGGAATTGGCTCCAGAGGCCGTAAACACTTTCTGAGCAGCGCAATATCGTCTTCGTTGGGTTTGCCAAAACGAATACGATTCAAACAACCCACAAACTCCCCATCTACCTGTCGAAACACCTTCTTGAGCATGACGCGGACGAGTGACAATTCGGTCCAAGTGAGCGATTCGAATATATAAAGTGCATCCTTGTTAACGACATGCTTGCAACTGTACTTACCACAGCGAATCCATTCGGGCTCGTCATATAATGGTGGCTGTAGGTGGCGAGGCGGTTCGTGACATGGGACCATCTTAACATACCCGCATTTGCGACAAGTCCTCTCCACTGAGACTGGTGGCAGCTGGCAAAAGTCACCGCACAGTATAATTTGGATGCCACCAAAGGGAGCCGAGCTTTTTCGTGCATGCCTAGCAATTTCATCGACTTTTTCAAATAGATCCACAGCAAGCATACTGACTTCGTCAATGATGAGAACGTCCAATTCTTGCCATCTAGCCCGTTTATTGCGGTCGAGGCTTGCGCAGTATGCCTCCCAGCCTTTATTTCCCAGACCCACTTGCGCAAGACTGTGCAATGTGGTACCCCCAACATTGATTGCAGCAATCCCACTCGGTGCAGTCACGGCAAAGGACCGCTTGACGCACTGCAAATACTGACAAATATTCTTGAGTGTAAAACTCTTGCCACATCCAGCTGATCCTGTGAAAAACACATTTCTGCCAGCTTTGACAGCGTCGATGACGGCACGCTGTTCAGCACACAGCTGTGGATCCATGGTATACTGTTGTGCGATCCTATCCGGGTCATACATGGTATAACTGAGGGACTCGGACGGTTCAGCCACGGCAAGGCCGAATCGAGCTAGGAGCGACATGCCTTGTTGTTTTCGCTTTTCATTGCGTAGCTCAATCGCAGCGCGTTTCTTCTCTTGAATCATGCGACGTTTCTGTTCTTCAGGCGTCAGAGGGCTATCAGGCGACGTGGGTGTGCCTAAAGCAGAGAGTGGCGCTGGACTGGGAGTGACGACACCATAGGGCTTGAAGTACTTTGATTCAGGCGTTGCAGTCGTGCGAGCATCGAGCCTTGAACGAGAGGGCGTCGCCGGCGCAGCTTTATCTTTTGACGGGCTCAATTTACTGCTCTCAATGTCGATTGATGGATAGATGATTGGTTCTGAGCTGGCAGAAACCTCATGCATCATACTATCCGCAGATCCTTCACAGGCTGTAGTATTCGTTACCATCTATAATACGGCTGGAGGAGCGTGTTTGCAGATGAGCATTCAGTAACAAGATGAGCTTTGTTTGAAGTGAAAGGCAAGGCCTAGCAAGTATGTTGAAAAGCAATGCAGAGACGAACGCAGTAGTAGCTAGCCTCTAGAGCATCGCATTCAAGCAAGACATGGAGATGCTTTTCGTGGTGTTGTGTTTACGCGCAGGTCGCATCGACGAATTTCGAGACGGAGCTCGCCATCAGCAACCAACTCCATAAGACTCCATAAGGCTCGTCATCTGCTTCAGAGGCTCAGAGTACAGCTGCAGACAATCTGTGCTGCCGAACTGTGCATGAGCTTACGTGTCCTGCTTCACACAACTGCTGCATTTGCTCTCACAGGCGCTTTTATCCGCTTGACAACCACTTCTCAGCTAAGAACATATACCAGGATGACCACTGACACATCACCCAAGCTGGCAGAAGCTCAAGATGCGTCAGGCCCTTCTGGTGCAATGACAGGTGCGACCTTTGTCGCACAGGGAAGTGCACAAGCAAAAGAGCCACTCCTCCTGCCATCATCAGAAGAAGCTGGAGATGGCCATACCCTGCAAGTCGGCGGCGACAAGGTCGTACTTGATAGTCTTGGTCCTATTGTTTTGAACACAGATGGATCTTTGTCTAGGATTGGCAATTGGGATCAAATGACAGAACCTGAGCGTTGTGCTACGAAACGTATGGTTGCAAAACGTAACTTGGCGAGGAAGAAGATGCTTGAGGCGAAGGAGCAGGCTGAGTCCGTTTGATGCTGTCTATCTAGCGACGACATATGCATAATGAAGTATGATCAACATGAAGCCGTGATTGTGACTGTGAAGAGATGATATCAAGCGACTGAAGCTCTAGCAGCAGCGACTCTCAGAGACCATACGCGTCGGGCATGTCGCGTGCCTTGCTGCATTCATCACGGCTAGCAAGTCTCACTTGTCGCTCTCATCGCTGTATTGTGCCGCAGTTGTCTCATCGTCGAATAGACCTCAGGCGCTTTGCACGGAACAACAGTACTGCGACAGAAGCAAGCACTGACGACCCGTCGCCCTCCGCAGCAGCGCCCTTCCCGTTCCTATGGCCATCTCTACCAGAACCTCCCAAGGCCTCACCACATCATTTCCCGGCCATCATCACGGCGAACACCAACTCATTCACAGATAGGCTGTTCATCAAATTACTCTCAGTCCTAGTCAATCACTCCTGGTTGAATCGGAGCATGAATTGGGGGTTGATCAATATGCTTGTTACGCAGCGAGAAATGAGTCTTCAATTCATCAAGGGCTCTGGGTATGCGTTTGGTGAGTTCCTAGCAAGGTTGAGTGGGGAGAAGGGGGAACCGTGGCAAGCACTGTGTACGAATGACTTTGCATCCTTTCTGGAAGCCAAGTTGGCAGCGAGTCAGGTGAAGGGGAGTAAGATGCAGATTGCGACGCTGAATCAACCGAAAGTGGACCTACGACTGGCCATGCGTGATTGTTGGCTCTGGCTCGGTAAGCATGAGGCCTTTGTCCTCGACGATGGGAAAGTGGGTGGTATCAAGGATTCCGAGTCACTCAGGGATCTCAAGTCTCGGACTGTCTGTGTGCAGCTGCCCTTCACTGCATTGGTACAGGAACCCACAGAAGACGGGACTTCCATTCCACCACTCGACTATGCAGGCGAAGCTGGGATTCGCTTTGCAGTGGATGTGGAGATGGAAGGCGAGTTTGTGTATGCGTATGAGGGCGAGGAGATGCGAGTGACTCGGCAGACCGTGGTCCGCTTCTCGTCGCAGCACTTTCCTGCGTATCGCTGCAAGACGGATGCTGAGCGGAGTGCGCGGATATTCAAGATTCGCGAGTCGTTGGAGTGGAAGATATGGGATGTGGACTATGTGTACCAGTCCTCTGCCTGGTCTGATCACCGGGCCGGCGTGTAGAAAGCACTCTCTGCATGCATATGCAATATATATCCAATATGCAATACATCTCCCTGGTGAATATCGCTTCTTTCCCTTTCATCGCCCGAGACGACACAGAAGCAGCACAGGACATCCAAGATATCCAGCAGCATCACAGGGCCAGCTACGGAGAGACAAGGCAGAGGATATCGTCGGACAAGAGCAACAGAACACACAGAGTCGGATGTCCATCTTCACGCGGGACCAGCTCCTGCATCTGCGGGACTCTCCACTCGTAGCCGCCATCAATCCTGAGCTGCCACCGTGGATCTCAAGTGAAGCCATCGAAAAGGCGCAGAAGGAACCGCGTGTTGCTACGCGCATCGCTGGACCTGTGACAACAATACCTGGTGCGTCCCCTCCCTATCTCCAGCTGATTTTATCAAGAACGATGAAAACTAACAGCCATCATCAGGCGAGACGGCGGATGACGATGGATTCATCCTAAGAGAACCAAGAAGCAAGCGTGACTCGCGCGACAAGGATACACGCGGCTCAGCGGATCGATTGTTTGAGCGTCGCAATCCACTCTCGAAGGAAGACCGTGGCTTTGATAAGAATGATGTCTTCAAATCCCTGAGAGAACCCAGACGACCGGATGCTGGGGAGGAGAACTTTGCTTCTCGTCGAGGACTCAAAAAGGCTGCTGCTCAATCATCCAGGGAGGCACGAGAAGCACCAGCTTGGGCGCAAGAAAAGAAGGCGAATGCTCATGCAAGTGCAGCGGCAGAGGCAGGGAAAGACGAAGACAACGATCCAAGTGGCAAGACGATTGATGACTTTGAGCGTTGGAAGGCCAGTATGCGTAAAGCGGAAGGACTCGAAGCAGGTGCACAGGCGAGTGAGACGGTCCTGCCACCTCTCCAGCAAGCAGCGTCATCTCCTGCAAGGGAAGTCAAAGCACCGCCTGGCTTCACGCCGGCCATGGCATCTACTGAAGATGGCGAAGCACTCATGAATAAGCTCTTTGCAGCAGGTGGAGCATCATCCATCCAACCATCGCCTGAGAAACAGCACAAGGCCTCACCACCCGGGCATAGCTCTGTCGCTGCTGGTGGAAGCAGCAAGTTTAGCAAGTTCTTCTCAGCTGCTGGACCAACGCCAGTTGTACGCCAAGAAGCAAGACCGCAGCAAGTTGTGCAACAGCAGCCTGATGCTCTTGCAGCGTTCGCTGAAGCAAGCAGTGGGAAGCCAAAGAACAAGGATGATGTGGAAGGCTTGGAACGTATCCTGGCAATGCTCTCATCATCTCAGGGACAGCAGAACTCCGGCGCGCCTGCGTCTCAGCACCAAAGTGGACAGCGGCAACATCATGAACCTACTGGTGGTTTGGGCGATGTCTATGCAAGTCGTGGTAATAACCCGTCACAACCACTCCGTGGACAAGGTTTCCCTGGTACAGCAGCCCATGCTCCGTACTTGCAATACCCTGATCGTCATGCAATGCTAGGCATGCAATCTGGAGATGTCAACATGATGCCACCACGAACGCACCCAACAAGTCCTCAAAAAGTTCGAAATAGTCGTGGTATTGTTGCCTTTTCACCGGAACACGAACACCTGCGTTATGCTCAACAACCACAACCGTCCAGCATGGTTGGTGGGTATGGTGGACCTCCCTCGCATCGTCAACAGGGGCCACCTATGGGTATGCATGGTCCTATGGGTCCACTTGCCCCTCCACCGCCCATGTCGATGCCTGCTATGCGCGATGGATCAGGCGGTATCGATGGGATTCTGGGACATCATGCACAAAATCAAGATTTCTTCAGTAGCTTGTTGTCTCAAGCTGGTCCATTGCCGCCTCACCATCATCATCATCAACAACAACAGCAGCATCATTCTTTTCATCAACAGCAGCAGCAACAACACCAGGTGGGAGGAGGACCGACGTCGCCGGCGAATGCGATGGCTGGATTAGCGGGTAGGCCGCCACAAACGCGTGAGGAAGCAGCGTATGTGCAACAGAGGATGCGCGAACAAGCTTTGGCGAATGGCTCGAGACGGTATGAAGGTGGCGAAGGTCAAGCTTGGTCTTTGGATCCAAGGATGCCGCCGTCGTCGTCTGGGCCATCGCAGCCCTACAGGTGATTTTGGATATACATTCTGAGAGACGCTTGAGTTGCTTTCTGACTATGCTTAGGGATGCCCGCATGTCATGTCTCTGGCCATCTTCCTCATCGTCGTCTACGTGTATCCCTGCTGTGCTCTGTGTCTGTGACTGCTCCTTTTCCTTCTTTCGCCTTCTGCGACGACTCAACCGACTCGAAGCCTCATCCACTCCTCTACTCTTCTTCTCGTGATCAAACATGTCTGTGACAGAGTCCAAGAAGGCTCTCGCAGCGAGTATATGCGCATTCCTTAAACAGTCCATCGACGAAGGCACTGTACCTGGCAACAACGCAACAAGCATCCAACAAGCCATCACCTCCATCTCAACAGCCTTTGGAACAGACGGGGTCCCAGCGACCGGTGCAGGTCTTGAGCAAATCTATGCAGTCTATGAAAAGACTCAAAAGTCACGGAGTCGACCTGATACGACCGCAGCAGCAGCCGCAGAAACGACAGAACCATCGGCTGAAGATGTCAAAGCCGCCGAGAGTTTCAAGTCTCTTGGAAATGCCGCCATGACCAAGAAGGATTACAAGGAAGCGGTGGCGCAGTACTCAAAAGCGCTCGACTTGGTGCCACGGGCAAAAGTCTATCTCAGTAATCGCGCAGCTGCGTATTCTAGCTTGGGAGAGCATGAGCTTGCAATACGGGATGCACGCAAGGCATGTGATGTGGATCCGACGTATGGTAAAGCGTGGTCACGACTGGGACACGCGCTTTATGTCAGTGGTGATGTGGAAGCTGCGAAGAAGGCGTATGAGCAAGGTTGTACCGTTGATCCTGGGAGTGAGATTATGAAGCGTGGTTTGGAGACATGTTCACGCAAGTTGCAGGAGTCACAGCAGGCATCGACGAGGAATGGGCCTGCGAATGGCACAGCAGGTGGTATGCCTGATCTCGCTGCCATGGCCAACATGTTTGGTGGTGCAGGTGGTGGTATGCCAGACATGTCGGCCATGATGAACAACCCGGCTTTCATGAGCATGGCACAGAACCTGATGCAGTCTGGCGCGCTCGAGGGACTCCTCAACAACCCGCGTATGGCACAGATGGCCGAACAGATGCAGCAGGGAGGCGGTATGCCGGATGTTCAGAGCATGATGCAGGACCCGGAGATACGCAACATGGCAGAGACCTTTGGCCGCAACATGGGCTTGGACCCAGAGGAGCTGAGAAGGCAGCAGCAGCAGCAGCAGCAGCAGCAGCAGCAGCAGCAGAACGAAGATGGCGACCCATAAGGGTACCTTGTAGTCTCATCCATATCTATTCATCCTCAAAAGTCCCTACCGACGACATCCGCCCAAGAGGACCATACATCCAGGCGGGCCATGGCCCCATACCTCATCTACGCCTCCAATACACATCCGACGTTTCGCATACCAGAACTACTCTCTCTGGCCAGGTTCAATGGTATCGCACTCGATCCTGCTGCCCTCCAGCACGACCTATCGCAGCCCTTCTTCGTACTAGACCTGAAAAATGACGACGAAGCACGGCGCCTCGTGTCGCGCAGTCTCAGCATCAAGGGAATCTATGCACTCCTTGCTACAGGCAAAGACCATGCAGCACTGCATGATGCACTCAAGCAACACAGCGAGTATCCGTTTCCTGCGTATCGCGACGTCTCCTTCAAGTTCATTGTCGACGCCTTTGAACGGAAACGATCCATTGCAGACCAGCAGGCAGTCATCAATGGCTTTGCACATCTCAATTGGCAGGGCGCAATTGATATGAAGGCGCCAGACGAGGTATTCTATGTTTTCGAGCACTGGTTCGATACCTTTGTACTCAATGTCGAAGCAACGCTACAACGTGTCTTCTTTACAAGAGCCGTGAAGAATGCGTCTACAGCCCGGTCAAGAGGGCTCATCTCGCAGTATGATCTCAAGAAGCGCGAGTATCTCGGGACAACATCGATGGATGCCGAATTATCGCTACTCACAGCGAACCAGATCCTCGCCACCGACGGCGGTCTTGTTTATGATCCCTTTGTCGGTACAGGCAGCTTCCTCATCGCTGCTAGTGCATTTGGTGCTACGTGCATCGGCAGCGACATTGACGGCCGGCAAGTTCGTGGTACGACGAGACTCAGGCAGCAACGTCGCAAAGACGAAGATTGGAACGCAAAACGCAACATTTCCTACTCTCACAAAGACGTCGTTCTTGATCCATCGCTTGCTAAGAAGGACTCTGACTTGCAAATTAATATCCAGACCAATTATGATCAGTATGGTTTCCCACATCTCTTGCTCGACTGTCTTGTCTTTGACATCAAGCATCCACCATGGCATACGAATTTACAACTCGACGGCATCGCTACAGATTGCCCCTACGCTATTCGTGCAGGTGCCAAAACACTTGGCAGAGATCTGAGCAAGCCGAAGACGCAAAAACACTATGCGCATCAGGACAGAAGCCTACCTTCACATGTGCCACAGAGTCAAGGTGGTGGTCTTGTTCATCAGCGACAGAATTACTTACCCCCAAAGAAACCGTATGAGCTCGGTGAGATGATGGCTGATTTGCTAAATACGTCCTTCACATTGCTCAAACCAGGTGCTCGATTAGCAGTGTGGCTGCCGATATTGCTAGAAGAGGATACCTTGCCAGTACTCGATAAGGTCTTCACAGATCAGACTGAGCGTGGCCTCCAAAAGAAGGCGCTCAAAGCAGCATTGCACATACGAAATCGACAACTTGAGCGAGAAGCACTGCAGCCCGAGGGTCAACTCGCCGCCAAGCACAAGAACAAATTTCCGCCGTCCTTGCTCAATCACACTGGCATGCATCTGGTGTCTGACAGTGTTCAGATTTTCAGTCGATGGAGCCGTCGTTTATTGACTTTTGAAAAGATCATCGGGCAAGAAAGCATAGATAAAGATTCACCACAGCATAGCGTCGCATCTGCATAGCATTCATAGTCATCATGATGTCAAATACATTCCCGTCCAATTTGCAGAAGGGCCGCCTCGATGCTTTTTGCAAGTCCCTTGGGTGCTTCGCTACGAGCACAGCGTGAAAGGCACTTGACCAGTCCGGGCCAACTGGCTCGACATAGCTCACGCACACGCGGTCGAGCTTGACAGACCACTTCAGGGTCTGCTAGATGTTGCAGCAGAATTGTCAGTGCATGCATATCTGTTTCCTTGATGGGTGCATGTCCTGAGGTAGGAAAAGCAGCCATCAAGGATTCTAGTAAGCCTGTGCTGCGTTGAACGGTATATGCCATGGCAGTTTCGCCACACACTTCGAGACCAGCATGCGTTCCATCAGCAGAACCAAGTGTGCTCATCCGCAAGAGCTCAAGCAAGCACCATTCTCTGAGAAGGCCATCTTTGTGAACCACAAGAGTACCGTCCACTGAATGCTCAAAGAACGATCCTTCAAACAAGGCATTGCAGTAACGCTGGAGAGAACTCTCGCCAACTTCGCCAATGGCTGGCACCAAGCGGGCGTGAAGCCTATTGAGAGCAGTTAGAACATATTCTTCAGACTGATTTGCTGATGGCGCAAACAGATGGCATGCCAGAGTCGTGGACTCTGCCCAGGCTGCTTGAGTCATGGGTCGTGTGTGTGGCGCTTCAAGAAGCTTAAATGCCAGCTCAAGTGCATTTTGCCAGACAATGTGGTGTCGGGCGGCGTCCTTGACGGAGGCTGCTTCAAATCGACAGTCAATGTATTTGTTGAGTTGAGCAAGACATGCAACCATGCAAACCGATTCCTCGTCCTGCGAGGAATGATAGTATCGCTCAAAAAGTTGCAATAGTTGAATGGAAAAGGCGACAAAAGTAGGAACACCGTCCCATGACGATGCGGTCGACGGTCGACGGAACGTGTACGATGCTCGAGCTTCTGGTGACATGACGGAAAATCCCATTGAATCAGTCATGCTTGAAAGCAACATGGGCCGTTTTTCTGGTTGTCTCTCTAGCAGAAACTCCCATGTTGCCAGGATGGACTTTTGGAGAGCAGTAACATGGTCAATGTCGAGCAAGTAGGACGGACTACCCTGATACGCCAGTGCAGCTCGCAATATTGCTGCAGCACGGGACAGCGTCTGTTCGTCATCTAGCCGAACCACAAGTGACCGTAGCGAATCGATGTACTTTGTCAGAACTTCCTGTGTATGTCCACCAACAGAAGTCAGTGTATCACCGACCTGCAACCAAGTCGGAATCTCAATCGCTGCAACACTCTGTCTCGCGTCCTGTGAGATGTTCGCTTCTTCGACCCAATTACGCAGCAAGGTAAAATTGTGTATGGCAACAGCAGAAGAACCCCCGCATACAGCCGCGTTGCCCAAGAGGTTGACATGCTCGTGCCATCGTTCATGCAGTACTTTCGAATCAGCCCAAATTGCCAACGCATTCATGTACATGCGTGTAGCGCTTGAGACGATGAGGTTCAGTGTTTCGGGGTCACGGATGCTTGTAACAGGCTCGAGCAGCAATTGAACACCAATTGACCAATTCTCAGCACCGAGCTTGAGAAGTTTGCCATCGAGTATGCGGAAAATGATGTAAATGGCAGAATTGCGTACTTCGCGTTGATCATGATGAGCCACTTGAATGAGTGCTGAGATCATGGCCTGCCAAAGTCTATCGTGCTTCAAATCGGCAGGCAGAGTCAACGCATCAGCCACCATCCACAGCAGATTGACTGAAGACAGACTGATATTGATATCTGCAGTCTGTGTGCTGCATAGCAGGAGGATATCAATCAGCTCTGGAAAGTGCTCTGTTGGCAACCCAGTTAGGTAGTCTGAACAAATCAGCTCTAGCGAGCCAAAGGCTGAGCGCACGAGCGATGCGACATTACTAGCACGACTTCGCTCATGTGGTTCTGGAAAGTGATCGCTGAAAGAACGCGGCGTTCTTGGGGTCGATGGTACACTCGCAGGCATCAGCTCGGTCGACTTGATTGCACGATGAACGACGTTCAAGAGCAACTCCCAAGATGTCAAGTTGTGTCCGACATATTGCAAAACATGTGCGACTGTCTCTAGTTGCACATTCTTGATGGGCAGGCTGCGACTGGTCAAATCCTTGATAGCATCAATGAAGCAGCATTGAGGGTCACTTTGACTTTCAACAGAAACTCGAATGGCGGTCCCTAGTATTTCTGCTGCTGCCAGTGATTCGGATTGTTCAATTTCGGCAGCGAGGTATGTACGAACGAGATCCCAGGCAACCTTTGCATTATCTGTATTTTCGGCGAAACGGTCTATGCACGCTTTGCAAATAAGCGCAAGCTTGTTGAGATTGAAAGCAGTGACATCGGAGGGGGGTCCAGGTGATGAGACTGAACTTGTGATGGAGGCAACAGATAAAAGTCTTTGCCTTAGAAAAGTAGGGCTTGCCAGCGGTGTCGTTGTATCTACTTCACCGGTCATCAAAAGCGCTTGCAGCATTGCGACAAACGACAAATCAGGCGTTTCGCTTATTGATATGAAGAAGTCCCGAATCTGCTGAAGCAGTTTTGATGAGAGCTGAATATCTCCCGCCTTGCCCTGTTCATCGGGCACTGAAGCCCGTCTAGCATCCAAGAGCGGCTCTGCGGATCTCAAAATGCCAAGAACCATGTGCCAGCTTGCTTCATCGAACTTGTCCCACAGAGCTTTGGATGTGCGAAGGAAGGCTTCAAGGCAGTGGTAGGATCGTGGCGACATGTGACGACCTGTTGAAGCGGATAATGCAAGCCTGCCTAGCCTTTTCAGGCATGCATTTCGCGCTGTCGATGCTTCACTTCCTTGAGTCGAATTCAGTGACAATGAAGCGAGATTTTCGACGCATTCTTGCTCCATTGTGCTCGATATGCTGCTTGACATGTATGCAGAATTGAGACGCAGCAGATTCCGCCAAGCAGGGCTCTGCCGTCGAGAGAGCTGAGTGATGATATGAAATAGCAACATGAGATTGTAGCCGGGCAATGAAGGAAGCTCTGATGAACCAGAAGTGAGCAACATGCGCTCTGGCACAAGCCACTCACCTAAGCCCTCGCTTGTGGCGACAGACTCGAAGACGAGTCCCTCTGAGTTGACTTCTGCATCTTCAGTAGCGGGTGCAGATTGAGCATAAGAGCCAAGAGCGGGCAAGTCTTGCTCAAATTCAAGCAGGGCACTCGCCAATGTCAGATGCTGCTCGTCCAGCAAGTCAGCGCTCGCTTGGCTGATCACTTCGAACAAGAGAGTTTGTAGCTTGGTAGGCTTGCGTAATGCCTCCAAGATGTCTTCGAATAGCTCTAGAATTAGTCTCCTTGTAATGCGCGCTACTCTGACACAGACAGGGAAGCTGTTGGAGGGTGATTTGAGGAATTCATGTAAGAACGGCACGACCACTTTGCTGATGAGAGCAGTGTCTTGTCCTTCTGTGACACTTTCAATCAGCTCAAGCGACAGTAGACGCTGGATGCCTTTGAGCCGTGCAATCTTGACTTCACCATCTTCGGCTATTCTGCAGAGCTCTTGCAAGATGACTAGACATTCTGGAAGGGATCGCTCAAATATTAGAGATATCAGCTGTTGGAGCGAAGCTGAGGCAATCGATCCAACGATGCCATTGGCATCTAGCAATCCAACCGGGATCGAGAGGCTGTCGAACAGATCGTCATCCAATATTCTCAGGTCGGAGGAGTAGATGAGAGGCAGCAGTTGCAGCACTTTGAGCTGCACATCTTGAGCCAAGACAGATAGAGTCTTCAATGACGCTATCAATGGATTCAATTGATCCTTTCAGTCAGCCGAGGCCCTTGTAATGAGGGACAATATACTTGTGGCAGCTGCTTTGTCGCTAGCAACCGGCTCACAGCAGACAAAGCTGGCAAAGCTTGCTTTGCACTGCGAGCTTTTGCGGCCTTTCCAACAGCTGCGACTTGCTCAGCAGCTGATACCATCCCTGCTACGTCTGCATACGTCGCGTCTTGTTTCTAGGCAATGCTGCAACGTCGCCTTCTCACGGCTCCACTTATACGACGCGATCTTCAGATGGGACAATTCCACACCGTTTACTTGGTAACATTGTGCTCCGACGGGACAGATAATTCAGGCTCAAGAAGGGTCGCCAGAGAGAAAGCGTAGAGTAGAAAAATTGCATTAGATTATGAAAATCACATTAGATAGTTTTGAAGAGTTCAGGCCTGCTGCACTCGATGGAAGGAAAGAGTCCAAGGAAGAACATCTTACTTGTAAGTGACTGTAAGGCGGTAGGCATCACAGTTGGCGTTCTCAGTGTCAGCCATCACACCAGTGAAGTCCTTGTGAGTACCCGTGAAGATAATCTGGCCGAAAGAGTCAGATGTACCAATGTTGCAGCCGTACCAGGTGTTCTCAGCGTTGAACTCAAGCTGACCAGTGGAGCTGATGGAGAAACCCTTTTGCGCCGTGGTGAGGTCAGCGACGGTATTGCACTGCAGCTGGTTGCCGGCAGAGATCTCGCATGCGCGGCTGTATTGGTCGTAGAGAGCACCGTTCTTGAGTGAAAAGACAGTGGCAACTGAAGCGAGGCCCTTCTTGTTGGCAACATCCTGGGCAGGGTATGGTGAACCACACTGGATCTGACCATCAAAGATCGAGCCAGCTGGCCTGCTTGCGGTAGGGCAGTTGAGTGTGAAGTTCTTGTTGGGTGTAGAAGGTATGCAGCCAGGGTTGTAGACTGGCTGATCACGAGGCTTGCAAGGTCCAGGGAACTTGTACCTGGTAAAGTCCCAAGTGCTCTTGCAGTAAG
>QXDU01000277.1:0-52767 GCA_003717275.1 Protomyces pachydermus | reverse complement strand
ACATCAGAGACGCAAGCCTTCAAAAAATTCCAATTCGAGCTTGAGCCTTCTCTCACACTATAACTCATCCTAATCGCAAAGTTTACGGTGACCAGAACGTTTCTGCTTGCACTACAAGCAAACTGGTATCCCTAACTCTTCTTTTTTTGCGCCGAGAGCCAAAAACTAACAAACATGAGATCTATGTTCGCAATCAGAGCATTTGTGGCTCTTTCCATCTTCATCGCCAACGTGAATGCTGCAGAAGTTGATCTGATAATAGTCGGAGTTCATCGGAAGCCACGATGTGTACCAGATGTGGACCTTCCGCTCAATATTGTTTGTATCCTTCACAAAGGCTAATGCCTAAGACTAATTAGCTTCCGGGTCTTGCATGGGATTGAGCTTACGCGTTGAATGTGATTGTTCAGATAACAAGAAGGAGAAGCCTGCGCCTTTGCGTTGCAATAAAGTTGGATATTTGGACTATTTACCACCGCGTCGACAATAGCTCCGGCGGTCAGACCAAATTGTTTCTCTGCGTCAGGCGCACAAACAAAATTGCGATGCTTGACATCTGGAAGTCCGGCGAATTTGAAGTGTTTCGTCGCCTGAGCTTGTTCACAAGATAGAGCAGCTGCAGCTGAGCAAAACATCAGATTGACGGTCTTCATGGCTAATGAAGTTAAGCGCAATGTCAGTCACCTGCAGCTGGGAAGGCATCCTTTTATCTTTTTCATGAACGTCCAGGAGTCGTAATATTTGCAAACTGCGCGTCACAAGTTGGTGACCTCAACTTTGGAGGAAATTGCACCAGATAACAGCAGATGCGTACTTGCGATTTCTCCTGGCACGAATCGCGAGGGAGATTGACTAGACCGTCTGTCAAGAGTTGGGCAAGGCTGAAGCACCAATGTTGTTTCTTTTTGCTAAGCTTCGGCGATCCTGGGCTAGAGCTACTTGATATCTCGAAATGTGTCTGGCCCTTGAATCGTCGAACAATCAAATTTGGCCAACCAGTAATCAATCGCCGGACTCCAAGCAATCATATGTTTGCGAAACAAACTTCGTTTACCCCTGACAGGTCTGCAAATTTCCGAGCACATGGCGGTCCCACTGGTAGAAAAGCATCGGCTATCCCTGGTCAAACGTCAGACCATTGACATGATCGCAAGATGGGTCAGGGTGTCCAATTATGATTCTTGCTCAATGCATACAATATCGTCTTATCAGAGTGCTCCGTAAATGACCACCAGAGTGCTCCGTAAATGACCACTGGTTCGGTAGAACAGCCTTCCTTTGTCCTTCTGCGAGCCTTCTACGATATGCTTATCATCCGTGGTATCCGAGCCCAAATATGCGAATGTTTGTTTACAACCAATCAACAGTATGACGCAAATCGCATCTCGGATCAGCATCCGTCATCTCGGGCTCAGCCCTCGGAGAGTCTTGTTGTCCGAGACTATACTGAAGTCTCCTGGCGTGAGGCTCTTGAATTTTGGACAACAAGCAGGAGGGAGGGAGAGCTCGTGCTGGAGACATGACTTAGCCAGATATGTATGTGTACATGACTAGTTGTAAACTGAAAAACAAGACAGCAGAAGGCTGTCTTCATATGTCTACCAGGTTCGAGCAAGGGAGCCGATGGCGAAGAGTGGGCGAAGAGTGGGCGAAGCCCGCAGGAGCCCGCTTTTCGAGAGAGCAGACAAAGTAGGGAGGGAGAGCGTAGGCGCCGACGTGGACCGCTCAGAGCTGCGGAACGAGGCCAACCCTTGAGTGTTGGACAACGTAGTGAGGAGCAAGATGAAGTGAGAGGGAAGCCGATAGGTCGAGGTGCAACCTTGGGAACGAGATATCGTACTGCTGAGCGAGAAGACCGGAGGTTTTGGCAAAGCTTCAAGGACCGGAGATGGGCGAGTCATGATTTTGCTGGAGGAGAAGTAGCTTGAGATCAGCGTCGAAGGCATATACACACGATCTTAGTAGACAAGGAGACCGTTGTCAAGAAGGGAAAAAGGACGGTCAGCAGCACCATCTGAAGTGTGGCCAGGAAGGATGGGTTGACGTCGAAAGAGGAAAACTCACTCAATGGCAAAGGTGATTACTCGAATGCGTCGAGAACATCTTGCACCAGCGGGTCAGTAAAATACGCTGCAATGAATGGGACTCCTTATGGGATACGAGAGTGCCAGTCGAGGGTGCTGCTTTGGGTATCCATAGTGAGATACAGTGACACAAAGAGACGCAAAGTAGAGATCGACGGGCAAGCGGTGACGCTCGAGAGCTTTGCGAGGTAAGGCTTTAAGGAAGATGTCGTCGGTCTGAGTGTCCGTAGCAATGTAGACAGGCTTGACATTCTTCAGCACAATGTGTTCGCGCACAGAACGATATTGTGTATCGATTTGCTTTAAGCGGAAGTGGGAAACAAGGTTGGTTGCGAGCTTGATGGCAAATTGGTTGTCAGCAAAGTTGGTGACACAACCGTTGTCAAGAGCTGAGTACAGGGACATCTGAGTGAGCATGGCCGTGAGTCAAAGCGCTTCTTTTGTAGCATTGGAAGGACCGATATACTCAGGTTCCATGGTAGAGGTGCTGACAGTTTGCTGCAAGGAGCCTTGAAAGCGACAGCGCCATCAGCGAGCAGAAAGACGTAGCCAGACGTAGAGCGGCGGGTGTCATAGACACCAGCATAGTCATACTCAGTGTGACCAACAAGCTTGTTTGTCTTGGTATGATTGAGCTTGAGAGCACGAGTAGTCCATAAGTAGGCAAAAACGTTCTCGGCAACTTTCATGTACAAGAGGCGTGGCTTTGAGGGGTACCTTGACAATACCGACACAAGAGGGCTTCCGTGAATTTTTCATTGAGGGTGTTAGGAGCATGTCCCACTTGGTTTCCTCAGTGATATTCAAGACCTGAGTGAGACGCTCGAACTCGGCCAGGTGGACGCTGGCGGAGGCCTCCTTTCCTTGCTTGAGTGTGGCGAGCTGCTTCTTGGGTTCTGACACGGGATCGCGGACTGCAAAGGACTGGATGATGGCATCGAGAACTGCATTGGCGTCTGGCAGTCCAGGAAACGAGATGAGACCAGTGATGGGGTCCGCCACAGCACGCGCGTCGCGCCACTTGGCCGCATCGCCTTGGAGGAGTTGGAGAATCCAGGCAATGGCTATGCCCTCATTTGGGAAGAGGAAGGGGCAGGCCTGCATTTGAGGCGACAAGAGTGAGGCGTTCGAAGTCGGCCAGATGGACGCCGACAGAGGTAAATTTCCCTTGTTTGAGTGTGGCCAGCTTCTCCTTGGCAACCGACACGGGATCGCGGACTGTTAAGGACCTGATCAGGGCTTCGTGCACCTCACCCAAGTCTTAAAGATCACGGAAGAGACCAAGTGCGACATGCTTCTAAGCACCCTCAGCGGAAAGATCACCGAGGTCCTCTTCAAGCTCGACGAGGTAGTCGACAACAACTATGCGGCCTTAACCCAGCAGGTTGTCAAGGTGGAGTCGCGCATTAACCCGCGCGAAAATCTTGCAAGGCGCTTGCACAATTCAACCGCGGACCTCGCCAGAGTCGCAAAACGCGACTACCCATACCCACCTCTGCAGCAGCGCCTTCGCTCTGTTGCCTCGACGTCGCTGGCTCTTCAGCCGATGGAGATTGGCGCTGCCACTTTCCGACCCCTGACCACCGCTCAGAGCCGAGCGCGCAAAGAGCAACGCATCCGCGAGCGGGTTACTACCAAGACAAATGTCCCAAGAAGCCTAGGCAGTCCCCAAATGAACCCAGTAGTAACCGGTAGGGCACTCCTGGGACCGGGCCAATCAGGACTTTCACGCGCCTTCGCCTTTGTCTGTGGTGGACGATAGCGTAAATCTCTGTCTATTTTCGATCTCTCTGCCTCCTGTCTCGTCTCACCCGCGAAGTGTCTTGCCTGTCACCACCTCCCACATCATCGCCATCGGCTCTCATGCTCGTAACTGGTATAGATAAGTAGACAGCTTCCTGCTGTTTTGTTCCTTAGTTTACGATTTTCTATCCTCGTCGCATCTTCCTTCAAGCCTTCTGCTGTCTTGTTCCTGAATTTTGAAAGCTTAGAATTTAACGATGCGCGAGCAGGAGGGGAAGAGTGCTTGTGCTACGATCAGGACTTCGGGAGAAGATGAGGGTGATGAATAAAGAAAATTGTGAAATCAGCATCAAAACAGAAGAAGGCTGTCTACTTATGTCTACCAGGCTCGAGCAAGAGACAAACGAAGAACAGGAAAAATTAAAGCGCCAGCGCCGGCGTGAATTGATCAGAGTTACGAGACCTAAAAAGACCCTCATTGAATGGTGAGCTACGTGGTGAAAAGCGCGATGAATTGAGCTCTAGAGAAGGAGTGAATCGTGAAAGTGGATTGAACTAGGATGGAGTCAGTGTGAAGCTGGTTGGTCGAAGTCGAATATTGGCACCGAGAATGAGCAGCTAATGTAGTGAGCTGCCAGATGGGAAGACCAAAGCTGCATAATCACGACAGCATGCCAATTATAAGTCTTAGCCTTCTTTGATCACAAGCACTTGCTTGCCTCATTGTCGCAGTTGATGCATCGACCAAGGTCATTCCCTTTGTTATCACTCGAATGAACGCTGCAAAACTCAATCTCAGGCCGAGACTCTCTCATGTCCCAAAATGACCAGTACTTGATGATAAAGGTTTTTCCATTGAAGTAGAAAAGATACTTGGCAGTTAGCTCATTTCATGGCAAAATTTTGGAGATGTTACGGTGTAGGGGTCTTTGCAAGACCTTACAGACTGCTGCCCGGCACTGTTTGAAGGGGCTTGCTTGAGTTGGTCATCCAATGTTCCTGCGTCGATGACCACAAGTGCATGATCCGACGTGCAATGCACTCCTTTAGCTGGAATACCTGAGATTCCAACAGGGGCGCCCGGTTTGTTAGGGCGCCGATGGACACTGGGCTGAGGACTTGCTTCTCGCTTTTCCATGTGAGCCGTCGTCACCAAGTTGAGAACGCCTAGAGAAATGGCCAAGAACTGCAGCCTCATCTTGACAAAGTGCTCCGTGAATGACAGGAGACCTGGATGGATAGCCTTCCTTTTATACTTTTTACGAATTTCAGGAGATGTGCTAATCCTGTGTATCTCCGAGCCCATATGTACGAGTACTTGTTTGAAACCATCACAAATAACTCGCAACTCACATTTCGTATTTTCAAGCGAGATTAGTATAGTTTAGAGAAAAAGGCCTCAATATCTGTCTTTTGGGGTTTCCTTTGCAACCCCTGTCGATTTTTGTAATGGTTGGTCAAAATCCAGAGACCTCACGCAAAGCTGATGCGACATGAAAACTTTCGTCAAGGCACTCAATTTGTTGCTTTGGGAGATGTGAGTTGCTCAGACATTCGGGAACAGTTTTCCGAGCGCGAAAGTAGGCAGCCTTCTTGTTATCCTGTTTGGCGATTCAAGGGTCAAAATTCGCAGGTGAAATTGTATGTGCAATGCTATTGGAATCTCAAATTTGCGAATCCGATCTTCTCGTACAAGATTGGGAGAATCATTGTATTATGTTCGTTTGCTCTTTCTTCGCTGAAGCTCAGCACAGGTCTCTGATTCACTGATTAAATTGACTACGGCAGCAGTAGGCCGTATCGGCAGGACTTCGGCACCTTACGAGTGACCTGTCATTCACTTCGGCTACGATATTCTACAATATTTGCGACTGTAATTTGTGTACCTGCAGTCGGAGCTTTGTCCTCAATTGGCAAGATAGCGTGAGTTCATGAATCATCGCAATCAGGGGTAACTGTTCTCGAGATAAACCACGCTGCTTTCGTAGAATAGACGAGCGAGACGAGACCGATCGAAACAGTCAGAACTACCCTCCCAGACAAGAATTGTGCAGAACATAGTATTACAAGATATGAAACGGGCTTAAAGTAAGCCCAAGGCCTCCTTGAGCAGATCCTCATCAACATGCACAGGCTCCAACACCGGCGGCTCGTCCTCCACTGCTACGACAGGTTGTAACACAGGCACTGGCATTGCACCTTGCCATAACTTTTCCAACCACTTTGCAGACCGTTGCTTTGATGTACTAGCCGCTGTTGTCGTTGATGCTTGTACAGCTTCGCTAGCTGCTGCTTTGCCAACTTGCATCACTGCAGGACTTGACACGACTGTCACGCCATGACCGACACCGGAGGAAGATCGTCGCCAAAACGAAGAGACACCAGGCGCGTGTTTGCCAGGCTGCACCATACCACCACTCGTCTGTCGCTGTGCAGCAGCAGCTGTTCTGAGCAATGCAGAATAGGAACCCATACCCGCGCGTGGACTCGATTGGCCGCGTCGATAGGCAAAGCCGCGCGCTGTGATCAAGTCTGCTGATAGTGTACTCGTCACCGGTGAATCGACTGCTTGTAATGGTGACGGTTTCGGTCTTTTCAGGTGGGTGACGTCTGAAGTGCAGGAGGGTAGTAAAGAATCATGTGACGTTGAATGCTGTAATCTCCCCATGAGATCTTGCTGTAAGGTGATGGGTACGTCTGAGTATACCAACTCTTGCGGTAAGATACTATCCACTGAATTCGAACGTCCACGCGGGATATACGGCGTGGTGGCAGCACTCACTGTATGTACAGAACTTGAACGTTGCTTTAATCGCGTTGGTGTGCGTGCAAGATCGCGCTCTGATTCGTCATCCGTTGTGCTGGGTAGGTCCATTGGTGTTGAAGGATGCGAATAGGAGGAGGACCGATCTCGACTGACTGAGAAGTATCCCGAATCACGAGGGCCTCGACGTGTCGGCACAGGTTGTTTTTGTAATGAAACGGGACTCGCTAGACCATGCTCAGCGACACGTGATACAGGTGCTGGCGTGGTATACTCTGTTTCCGGCGACACGAGCCTCCGGAGACGCGTAGAGGATGATCGTTTCTTGCCAGTCTTGTCAGGGACGTGGTAGTAGTGATGGTAGTGATGATGATGCAATTCCTGAGAGATGGTTTGACGCAGGTTCGGACTCTGCGGACGCGCAATATGCGTCAGTGTTGTGATGGGTTCTTGCCGTAAGGCTGCGACCTCCTCCTGAGAAGCGGCAAGTAGTCTGCGTAGCTCGGCTGCACTTGAAGCAAGGGTGGCATTCTCCTCGAACAAGTCGGCTACGACTTTCGGCGGGGCTGTAGAGAATGCGGGCGAGTGGGATCTTTGCCGTGTTGGTGTCCTCGGACGTATTGAATGCGGTGTATATGCAACAGGTTGTGATAATCTCTGTAAGGTCTCCTCCAACTCATCAATCTTGCGTTGCGCCTTTCTGAATCGTGCAGCAGAACCTTCTTGATCGTGCGCAAGGGACTGCACTTGTTGTTCAAGTGCTTCTTTCTCAAGCTGAATACTGGACGCTTGCTGCTTGAGCGTTTCAGCAGCGAGTGCTTTACTAGAAAGTGATTCATTTACCTGTTCGGCATCTGCTAGCGTCGCGAGTAAATCTTGGTTCCTCGAGTCTGCATGGTTGAGTTGTGCATGCAACTGCTCAAGGCGTTTCATGAGGGATAGATTTTCATCCATGACACTGTGGTTTTGTCGCTCCAACAAGCGATTCCCTTGTTCTAGCGCTTCTGCGCGTTCATGGATGCCACGCTGTCGCTCAATTTCCAGCAACAAGGTGCGTCTTTCCTGATCGGCCTTGACGACATGTTCATCATGTTGTAGTAAGATGCGCTGTCCAAGTTGAGCAGCAAGGGCGAGCTCATCCTCAAGCAACGTCATGAGCTGTTTATTTTGTTGTTGCGCGGCGCACGTTTG
Source organism: Protomyces pachydermus (assembly GCA_003717275.1). Lineage (NCBI taxonomy): Eukaryota > Fungi > Ascomycota > Taphrinomycetes > Taphrinales > Protomycetaceae > Protomyces > Protomyces pachydermus. The sequence goes on along the minus strand of QXDU01000277.1, from coordinate 44,985 downwards.
TTGAAGGCAGCAACACGTTGGTTGGGAGAGTGTTCGGGTTGCGGCTTGGTGGAGGATTGTTGCTATTGATGTGTGTGTGCTTGGGTTATACAGCATAGAGAGGGTTCGCTGGCCTGCTCTTTGTTGAGCTGTTGACGACAAAGGAGTGTGTTGGTCGTTTTGTTTGCGCTTGGGGCGTGGTTAGAATGAAGCGGAGAAAAGTAGAGATTGGATGAAGGAGATAGTAGAGTACAGTAGCTGATCAAACAAGGCCCAGGGAGCTATAGGCCTGTGTCCATGGACGTGTGAACAGTGTGTAGTCAGTGTCGTGTTGTTTTGTCGCGGTCGCTTCTTGTGAATTTGTTTTGGCAACGGAAAAGAAGCGTAGATGAGAGTTGTCGAGAGGGTGATATAGGTAGTGAGATGTGATAGAGTATATCTGAGACTCGTACGACAGGGCCCGATATATCTTAGGTGTCATAAATGTGACTGCGAAAAGTACGTCACAGAAGGTTGGGGAAGCACAGAGGAAGCTTCAACTTGAGAGACTACTCAATAGACTACTAAGAGACTCCTCCTACTACCACCTCAACATCATTCACAATGGCACGCGGCGGAGAACTGACCAAAGCAGTCTACAAGGGCGAACACGACCACTTCATCGTGATTGTCGAGTCAGAGGATATTGTCCAGAAATGGCGCAAGGACTCCTCCATCCCACTCAGTGAGGTGGCTAATTCCTTCGATATCTTTACGGGGAATGGTGCTCAAGGTATCTTGGAGCGTCCTTCGAAGCAGCAGCTTGAGGGAGAGGTATGTCGTACAGTAAGGGCTATTCGAGACTAACCTCTTAGTTTGGCTCGACGCACCAGGATGATATTGTCAAGAAGATCATCACAGAGGGCAAGCTTGAGACTTCCAAGACGCCCAACAAGCAAGGCGACCGTAACCAGACAAACGCCAATGGCGGTGGTCGTTGAAGGAGTCCGTTGCAAGTGTTTGCCTTTTGCTTCGTTATGATGATCAATGAGAGACTCTAGTAGATGATAGGCTACATCTAAGCATTCCATCCATGACACTGCTGCTGCTGCACTGACTATCCCTTGTCTTGTTTGTGTTTTGCTCCACACCGGAAGCGACTTTGGCCCCGCAATCGACGACGACATCAGCTACAGAGCACTACGACACAAGCTAGAAGCATGGATACACAGACACTGCATATAGCAGGCCTCCCAGTCCATCTCTTCACTGCCGCGGATACCCCTCCCGATGCCCCTTTGACAGTCCTCTTCTTCCTACACGGCAGACTCGGACAGTACCAAGATAACCTGCGCCACTTCCAATCCATCCTCACCCATCACGCCCTTCACAAACGACAGTGTGATTCAAGTCTCATGCTATGCTCATTCGATCAACGTAATCACGGCCATCGACACGTCTCAGGACGTGCCAATACAACATGGCAAGATACACCAGGGAATCCACTGCACGCGCAAGACATGCATGCGATTCAGGTGGGTACAGCACGGGATGTCGTGCTACTGATGGATTACCTACCTGCCTACCTCACCACGCACACCATCAAACGATACCTCTGTGCGGGTATCTCATTGGGTGGCCATGCAACTTGGTTGGCATTACAGCTGGATGCCCGATTAATGGCCGGAATCCCCATTATCGGGTGTCCCGACTACCTCTCCCTCATGACCTCTCGCGCACGCACGCTGAAGGATGGACCAGGTGAATTAACAGAAGCGTTATTCCCGCGGGTTTTACGGGAGGTTGTTGAACGACTCGATCCGACGATCCACGGGATGCGTCAGAAACGACTCTTGGTGTTGTGTGGTGCGCGTGATACACTTGTTCCGTATGAGGCTGGTCGTCGCTTCATTGAAGCCTTGCAGGTGGAGCAGCAGCACCATGGTGGATCAACGGAAGTGGTGGTGGAGGCGGGGGTGGGCCATCGATGCTCAGATGCGATGATTGAGCGGTTATGTGTGTTTGTCCTTGCAGAGATGCATGTCCCGCAGGGTGCCCAATTGTAGTTAGCTGAGAAGCGTTAGAGATTTCTGGAAGATGCTGTTGAGCTGTGCTTCAAGAAGGACCTCTGTAGCTTCCTCGTTGTCTAGCTCTTGGATGACTTGTGTCCTTGGCTCGAGCTTCTCAAAGAGTACTGCACGACATGTCCCGAATAAGGCACGAAGACGCGTTGCTTCTGTGATGGTGACGAGATCCGCTTGAATCAGCCCACTGCATACATCATCCATCTCGGCCAGCAGTACAAATATGCTGAAAGTTTCCTCTGGCAGTGCCAATAAAGTGAGAAGATCCATGGTGGCATCCAATATTGACATGAGGTATGCAACAACAAGCGATGCAGAACCAGGTGGGACTTGCTTGAGCAGTGAAAGCAGGCCCGTCATGTGGGAGGTGAGGAGAGCAAGAGTAGCAGCAGCATCATGGCTTGAGGCCGTTTGGCGCTTGAGAGAGCGGGAGAGGGTGAGAAGCTGTGAGTCTAGGTGATGGATGAGGCGTGTTTCTTGCTGGTGCGAGAGTGCAGTCATGCATAGAGAGACTGCTCAGACTGGCTACCGTCAATATAGTCAATATATAGTCAATATATAGTCGATATAGTCAATATATAGTCAATATAATCAATATATAGTCGATATAGTCAAAATAGTCAGTATATGACGGACACCCGGGTGTTCCTTCCCCCTCTCCTCATCTCTCTGCCAGACACCAACGGGCCATACCCACTCCCCCCAGGTCAACTCCCAGCAAGCTCCCCCCGCGCGTCTCATTGTCCTCCTACAAGCACTGCCTGTCTGCGTACATTTGCCTATTTTTCTCTCTTCCCTTTGCTCGCGAAACTCTGCCCAAAATCGACCGACTTACGACCTTGTTTGTTTTCTGTCCCTCTCATCTTACAAGCATTCTTTCCCCAGCAAAGTCCAAAGCACGTACATCAATCTTCAGTTTTGACTGATTGATCCTACACGACAGCCAGCAACAAAACAACTCCTTGTAAGTACGCGTCAAATGAGTTATCAGCAATCGTTCCAGCAGGGACAAGCATCACCTGCAGGTGAGCATCAACAACAGCAACAGCAGCAGCAGGGACAGGGTCACGAATCGCCTGCTCCAATGGAAGCCAACACTGTTCCTGGATTTGGCTCGGCCATGCCGCAACAGCAACAACAGCAACAAGGTGTGCCTGGCCAGCAACCAATCAACCCGGCTTCCGGTGATAGCCAGAATGGTGGTGAAGCTGAAAAGTCGACATTGTGGATGGGTGAGCTAGAACCCTGGATCGATGAAGGTTTTGTGCGACAAGTGTGGTTCAATCTGGGCGAAGAAGTCAATGTCAAGATGATTCGCGACAAGTTTTCTGGGTACGTTCAAACACTACATCTTCGTGAGAGCTAACGATAGCAATGCCGGGTATTGTTTTGTGGATTTCCAGAGTGCAGCCGCGGCTACAAAAGCCATCTCCCTCAACGGCACACTCATCCCAAACACCTCGCGCCCTTTCAAACTCAACTGGGCATCTGGCGGCGGTCTGTCGGATCGAAAAGATGAGCGTGGCCCAGAATACAGTATCTTTGTGGGTGATCTCAGTCCTGAGGTGAACGAGTACATTCTCGTGTCACTCTTCCAATCACGCTTCCCAAGTTGCAAATCTGCCAAAATTATGACGGATCCCATGTCTGGCTTGTCGCGTGGATATGGGTTTATTCGCTTTGCAGATGAGATGGATCAGCAGCGTGCATTGACGGAGATGCAAGGTGTGTATTGTGGCAATCGACCGATGCGCATCTCAACCGCAACGCCAAAGAACAAACCTGGACAGATGCAAGGTATGCCGCACCATGGCCAACAATCCCTGGTGGGCGGTCAGCCAGGTCAACAGCATATGGGTATGATGCAGATGGGTATGCCACAACCATTTTACGCCGGTGTGCCGCAACCCATGAACCAATTCACCGATCCAAACAACACAACGGTCTTTGTGGGCGGACTCTCTGGCTATGTGACTGAAGACGAATTACGTTCCTTCTTTCAAGGCTTTGGTGAAATCACGTATGTGAAGATTCCACCTGGCAAAGGTTGTGGTTTCGTGCAATTCGTTCAGCGTCATGCCGCAGAAATGGCCATCAACCAAATGCAAGGCTACCCAATCGGTAATTCTCGCGTCAGGCTGTCATGGGGACGTTCGCAGAACAATTCAGGGCCAGCGGGGACACCGTATCGTCCGGCACCACCACCCCCTTTGTATCAGAGTATGAATATGCCGCCTCAGCATGCTTACTCGCCTTTTGCACCGATGAATCCACATGCCCATCATGGCGGCTATCAAGGGATGCATCCTGCTGGATTACAGCAACAGCAACAAGTGGGACAGCCTGGTGCACCTCAACTGGCAGGTCCACCGGGTCAACCGGGTGCCATGCCACCTCAAGACCCAATGGACCCTGCAAACCCACAAAAGATGAATGAGTACTATCAGGGGAATCAACAAGAACGCATGCAACGGATGGATAATGATTCTCGTGGTTACGGTGGTATCTACGCTAATTAAGCGTTGCAGACAAAAAAAGAGCATTGGCGTTTTTCATGTTGCAGCGGTGGAAACGAAATGTATTCAAGAGGGCGTTTTTCCAGCGAGGCGAGTTCCGTTGTTTCGTTGTTTGGAGGATCGTGTCACACACCCGGCGTTTTCTTAAACTCATCTAGATACCTAAAAGACATCAAGTCCAAGACTCCCTCTTTAGTAGCGTGGCAAGTACGATGCTTGCCATTCGCCTGTGACTTGTCGTCCAGCTTGGATGAAATGACGCTTGAGGCTCGCTTGCAAGTGCTCATAAAGTCCCGGAAGGCATGCAGGGATACACTCGACTTCTTGTTGTGTTTGTCCCTGTCCTTCAATTTGGGCGAGGGTTGTTGTTTTGTAGAGGACTTTGATGGCGCGTTGGCCATCCCTTGCGGTCTCATGAGATGATGTCGTCACGCGCATATCGAGTGTCATGAGCCAAATCAAGAGACCTGCCTGATCAGGGGCTTGTGTGCCATACGGTGTCACGAGGAATCGATGGACGGCGTGTGCTTGCACTTGAGCGAGCAAGTCTGCAGAGAAGTAAACAAGCGCGTCGATCGATTCGTTGTTGTTTGTCGTGATGGCTTGTTTGTAGAGCTTCACGACTTCTTCCTGCATCGTACCGCATGGTCCTTTACATGACTTGCATCGAACCAATTCGTCCTGTTGAACCTATACGTTAGCATAAAAATTCTGTAGCAAATGAAGCTCATCTCGTGTGCATGAAGACACAAATCGTGCAGCACATGGTAGCGAGTGCCATGTTGCATGACCCGTCATTTGCGTGAGCAGAGAGGATCGCTTGCTCTTGGGTCATTGTATCGAATGACTGTACAACGGGAACTGTACGTCTTCTTCTTTTGACCCATTGATCTGATGCGAGAGAGACAGGGAGATGACATACCAGTGATTCACCAAAATCCTCGCAATGCACAAGGAAATACGATAGCCCAACAAATGGACTCTCTGGTACTGGAACGATTCCTTGTGCAGCATGTACGATGTGTTTTGGTAATGTGTATTGCTCATGATGCTCTTGATTGTCTCGATGCGAGACACCAGCATGACAATGCCAACTGTCCATCATCTCCTGCCAATGCTCACTCGGTGCGGATCGCCAGCGTAGGTTTGAGGGAAGTAGTTGGGTCTGACAAGATGAGCAGCGGATTGTAGATTTGGATAAGGTAGCTGTGTCAGAAAGTGGCACGGGATTAGCGTCGCTGTCAATAGGCATCAAGGATGACTGGGCCTTGATACGCACACTGAATGTATCATTGGCAGTGTCATCCGCAAACTTGAGATTTAACCGTTGAGCAACATCAATGGACGCCGGTAGAGGAATAGCATATGAGCGACAGGCATAACGAAGCGTCAAGGTCCTGCGATCAAAGATGATGAGCGATGTAGAGCTATCAGGTGCTGAGTCGAGCTGAACATGAAGATGACAGACTTTGATCTTTTCAAGATGCTCGCAAAAGTACAGCATTGACACTCAGCGTAGAGCATCGTAGAGCGGTTACATCGAGCTTGTCGCTGTCGATTCATGCGGCGTGCGAGAATTTTGACTTTTTGATAGTTCTACCCGACCCTGACGCACGCCAGTAGCTACACTAGTACACAGCTAAGCTCAATGCGCATACGCATCAAGTCGAGCTTACAGGACTTGCAAGTCAAGTGCTGGTGGGAGATATCACCTGAAGACTCGGACAAATCTGTGAGCGAGCTGATCCAGGACTTGCAGGAAGCTCTATCTATTCAGCTACCTTTGACATCGCTCGAGCTTCAATCGGATGGATATATATTGATGCCACAGTCTAGAGTGTTGGGCCTGCTTAGAGAAGATGATATAGTCGTCTTGCATCAAGCTCTACAACCTATACGACCGATCAAGGGCAACGTGCCCGATGGACCCGTACAGCTACAGCTGCAAGCTCCTCCTCCCAACGAGCTAGATACGCTGGTCAACGCTGTAAAGCATCTTACAAAGACTCTTGAATCTCATTCACGAAAGGACTTGGGGTGGCAAGAGCCTAGTACGCAAGTGAGCGTCCAATCCGATGATGCAAGACACGAAACTGATTCATCCGAGAGCACCAGCAGTTCTGATTCAAGTTCTTCTTCCGATAGCAGCTCAGACACGAGCAGCGACGAGTCCGATGCAGAGCCACCCAAGAAGAAGCTTGCTCTGGCTGACCCTCACGACGATCAAGTCAATGGTATACCCTTTGAAGGCACATCTCGCACCGCCAAACGTAACGATCGACGTCGCAAAAGCAGGCTCTTGCAATCACTTGTACAAGCAGGAGAGTTGCGCAAAGGCTCGACGTTCAGAGATCTTGACCGTTGGCATGTATACAACTATGGTTCAAAATCCTTTGGTTTGCAGGAGGCTGATAAGTCGGATGGTGAAGTCAGTGAGCACGACGAATCGCCGTCAGAGTACAGCGTGCGTGTCGAGACCATTGATCAGGCGATTGTCAAGCCTCGAGACATACCTCTTCCACCAGCCAGTCTCCCAGCACCATGTCTAGCATCCCCTGAGCCTGATTGGGAGCGCTTTTTGAGCGTCAAACGGATAGAGTGCGAGGACGAGTATACTGAAGAAGACTTACCTGTCATGCAGTACGTGGAGCATCAGTACGTGCAGATGGAACCTCGTGGCAAGAAACGCAAGCGAAATCAACCCAAAGCCCCATACAGACTTCCGGCCGCAGAAGACAATGACAAATTCAATGCAGATCTATACGGAGAGCCCACCACACTCGATGCACACCCTGTCGAGTCTATGGATGATGCTGTGGCTGCTAGCCAACTCACCGCTGATGACCTACCTGCCCTGCCGCTCAACTTGCATACATTGCAACCACTGAATGCAGATTCGGCTGAAGTGCGCGAGATTGGTCGCATCATTGCCTTTCGGCAGCTCGTCATGGTCAATTACGAACCTCAAGAGTCAGAGTACAAGACTGGCAAGATTGTAGAGACGGACGGGTCATTTATTAAGCTGCAGCTTGCGAAGCGGGATGTCGAACCGACGCAGTATGACTACGATGGTAATAGAATTTTGGGCAAATTTGAAGTCGAAGGCGAGGAGGTTGAGACGGAGGAAGGATATTGCTGGATTGACACGATCGAGCTCATCGACCCTTTACTACTCCAGTGACGTACTCGCCTTGCAATCGCTGTCGTAGCAGGCAGGTCGAGGATGATGAAGGCAGCAGCCGCAATGATGATAGTCGTCGTGTATGGCTGAATGCCACGCAGCTGCATGCACTCGAGAAGCATTTTACACGCTTACTTCATCGTTGTCGTGACGGAACCTCTGATGGTTCTGTGAATCAATGGCCATGCTGGCGACATTTGCCTCGGCGTTGAACAAGGCCTCGAAGATAGTCGTCTGTATTGCGCTTGGCAGGTCAAGATTGGGTCCCACGGCAGGGAAGAGACTTGAAGCAGAGTTACGAGATTGAGGAAGCTGATGATTTACATTTGGCTGGAATTGATTAATGCTGTATCACCATATTTAGGCCAGCTGCAGTCCCTTGTAAGACTGTCTCTTTGCGCAGAATCCAGGGAGAAGCTTGAAACTGTATCTAGCATCAGGAAATGGTAAGACGTGTACACATGCGAAGCATTCAATAAGTGGTCATGTTGTAGTCTTCTAGGCGACAATCGAAGTCTTCACTTAGAAATCCTGCCCGTCAATTGAGTGTAGTGCACACCTGTAGGTAATGAGATCAGACGCAGAGTCGCGCTTGTGCAACATTGACGATTCAACCCCATCTGAAGCTTGCTTCGAGCGACGACAGTACACTTGTGCGTATGCGTATCCAAAGGTTCTGATTGCAACTTGAAGACAACTGTGCTGCATTGAAGAACAAGCGTCCTGCTTGAGTCCTGCAGAAATGCTCCTCGGACAGCTCCAGACTTGACTGCGGCAACGCTGAACTTGGCCTATGCAAAGCTTGTCCTCAGCGGCATACTTGCTGCACCGTAGTCTCGGCAACAGGACGCCAAAGACTAGCGACCTGCCAAGCTGGTACAATGCCGATTCTGTCAATATCCGCGACATGGACAAAGGAAATTTGTGTTTGAGGGAACTCGTGCTTCTCGGCCCTCGTTTGGATGACCCAATGTGCCTCGTGGGTCTTGCACGCTGGTCACAAGCTGTTATTGAGATTCCCCTTCAATTCACTCCTACAGGTCTACGTCTTCAGGATTCGAACGCATTGGAAGACTATGTGTTTGGTGATCACAAGGACAGCAAAGTAGCTCGAGCAGCTAGAGAGGTCCATCGAGACTTTCCCACACGCGAAGATAGCTGGTCCAAGTTCATCCAATTCGTCGACGTTGAGGGCATGATGTGGACGATATCAGTCATTGGGGAACGGGATCTTATGGAAGCACACTCTATAGAAAGCTGGAAGGTCCAAGTCCAAGTCGTTCCAGCTCACGCGCGTGGCCCTGCAAGACAAGCGAGCGCTCAAAATCGGGAGTTTGTCGTTCACGGCGAGTGCCCTCAGATCTGCTATGCAACACGAGATGGGGTGATGCTGTTGCATCAAGCGCGCTTGACGTTTATTCGGCTTCGACCATGGCCTCATGTGCCCGAATCGCTACCAGCTGGTTGCTGGCAATTGGAGGACGACGCAGCCAATGGCCACTGCGGCTTGCCGACAAAGCACCTTGAACTCGATATCCTGCTGGAAGAGTGGTTCGCGGAGGATTATGGAGAGACCCGTATGAAGTTCTCTTTCGGCACCAACCTCTTTCCAGAGTGGCGTGAGGCGTCCGACTCGATGCATGCCAACTCCAGTGTGGCTATGGATTGGGACAGCGGTTGTACCATTGAGCTTGTACTTTGGAACAGGCAGCAGAGACACAACCATGTCAGACTTGTGAAAATCTTTGTGGATCCTTATGCGGATGGTCTGTCATGTGCAGATACATTCTTACTGTGCACAAAGACTGCACCGGTACAAGCCAGGGCGCCCAATTATCCTAGCGAGACTTTGCTCGGCGAATTGGATGAATCATTCGAAGATAGGCCAGCTCGTCCTTCCAAGATTGTTGTGTGTGCATGGGATCATTACATGCGTAGGGCAGATCATACCATACGCAAAACGCATGCCTGTGTGGAAGAGGAGGTGTGTGGAGTCAAGTTGGAATACTATGGCCGTCATGTTGTCCTCTCTTACGACGTGATCCTGACTCCGGCGACGTTAGAAACGATCAAGACGCAGCTGTGGTCTATTGATGCAAAGTATTAGTAAGAGAATACAGCCAATGTCCAGGTGCATCAGGCGGCCGTTGACGAGGTTCCATCTGAATGGCCCAGTGCGGAGGAAGCCAGGATCAGCATGAGATCAGCGAGGAGACTTGCTAAGATTAGTGGGATGATGAGTATATGTTAGTATGTATACTTGGCCTGGTCAAGAGTGCTCGCTGTAGCCTCCAGGCTTTGCAGTGAGGTAGTACTTTCACTAAACTGATGCCTCATGTCTGCCCTGATGCTCGAGCCCCTGCGAGTCTCTACATGCGACGGCGTCTCCGGTGCTCTGATGAGGTTCTTCTTCCTGGACGCCAAATTTGGAGCGCGACACGACAAAGCAGCAAAGGCCCAGCGCACTCAGCTCCAGACCAGCTGCATCAGGGCGCGGCCCTACTCGTATACCAGGCCCAAGAGCTTACACGCGGCTCCCTCTTCCCTGCTTCCCATCCCCTGCAGCATCCATACTCAGCAGACAGGTAGCAGATATACAGCGTCACGGCAACTCATACTAGTACTGGGCAAGCACACATTATCCGCCTGTCACAGCCTCACAGCAAATCAACAAAGACGCGTCTCCTGACTCCTGTCACCCTCCTCACCAGCCTGACAAACAAGGGATTCAGTCCTGCCAGTATCTGTCTGTCCCTTTGCAACAACCCCAGTCGCTCCTTTCGCGTCTCACTCTAGCTCTGGCCTGTGAGCGCATTTCCACGTCTCAACTACTTTCCTATTCTCCAACTTTTCAACAGACCCGCCTGCCATGTCCGCCGCCATTGATGTCGCGTCAACGGTTCTAGAGCAGCTCAGTCAGGGTCAGTATCCAGATGAAGTATGGCCTGGCGAATTGCCAGACACACCACAAGCACTTCGTCTGGCACAGGCCATTCGCGGTATCGTTGAGCATCAGAAGCGACTTGAAGCAGATGCGGCAAGGACCATACCCGTGGCGATCCCACAACCTGCCGACGCTAGTGACACACCGCGAAACCCACCCTTTGATGCACCGGCACGCAGTCCATCCATCAGTCAAGTCACATTCAGCGACGGCTCTACGCAGATTGTGAGTTCCATGTTTGGTAGCTTTGTGGGTACAGATGCAGCCGATACAATTGGCCTGCAGTCTCAAGTCCGTCTGCTCAAGGAGCAATTCGCTGAATCTGAACGTCTACGTGTCTCGGATGCCTCTGAGAAGGGTGTCCGCATTGCATCCCTTGAAGCAGAACTCGCCAAGTCAAAGCAAGACATTGAAGATTTTCTCGAGGCATTGCGTAATATCGGTGCTGTCACGAAAGCTGTCTCGAAGGGTGACTTGAGTCAAAAGATTTTGATTCAAGCAAAAGGTGTGGAGATCTTGGAGCTCAAGAGTCACATCAATGAAATGGTGGATCGTCTCAAGTTTTTCGCAGCTCAAGTCACGCGTGTTGCGAGGGAAGTCGGGACAGAAGGTCGATTGGGTGGTCAGGCAGAACTCAAAGACGTCGAGGGGATTTGGGCAGAGCTCACCAACAGTGTCAATCACATGGCCGCCAATCTTGTAAGTCGCATCGCAGCTTGCAGCTTTCAAACTGTGCTAACACCATAAGACAATACAAGTACGATCCATTGCAGAAGTCACTACCGCCGTTGCAAGGGGTGATCTATCGAAGCAAATCGAAGTACCAGCTCAAGGAGAGATACTCGAATTAAAGGTGACCATCAATTCAATGATGCACAAGCTCCAACGCTTCTCGACCGAAGTCACGCGTGTTGCTCGTGAAGTCGGTACAGAAGGACGACTTGGTGGACAAGCCCACATCACCGACGTCTCTGGATGCTGGCGAGAACTCACTGATCGTGTCAATGGACTTGCCTCAAATTTAACGGCTCAGGTCCGCAACATTGCTCAAGTGACCACCGCAGTTGCTCGTGGAGACCTGACACGGAAGATTGAAGTCCCTGCTCAAGGCGAAATACTGGAATTGAAGGTCACCATCAATCGTATGGTCGATCAGCTGTCCAGTTTCGCAAGTGAAATTACAACATTGGCTGTTGAAGTCGGTACCGATGGTAAACTTGGTGGACAAGCACAAGTCAATGACATTGAAGGCGTCTGGCTCTCTCTACAACAAAACATCAATAGAATGGCACAAAACCTGACGAATCAAGTGAGATCCATTGCAGAAGTCACAACGGCCGTTGCTATGGGAGACTTGAGCCGCAAAATCGCTGTACATGCAGAAGGTGAGATTTTCGAACTGAAATCGACCATCAACACGATGGTGGATAGGCTCCAGGTCTTTGCCTTTGAAGTGACGCGTGTTGCGCGTGATGTCGGTATTGACGGAAAGTTGGGTGTGCAAGCACAAGTCTCTGATGTTCATGGTCTCTGGAAGGAAATCACATTCAACGTCAACCAAATGGCACGCAATGTGACAGCTCAAGTTCGCGCATTTGACCAAATCACAGCGAGCGCGACGGATGGGGACTTTAGCCGGTTCATCACAGTGGAGGCCTCTGGAGAGATGGACCGCCTCAAAACGAAGATCAACACAATGGTCAGTACGTTGCGTGATAGCATCCAGAAGAACACGGCGGCAAAAGAGGCAGCTGAGATGGCCAATAACGCCAAGAGCGAGTTCCTGGCAAATATGTCACATGAGATACGTACGCCCATGAACGGCATACTGGGAATGACGGCCCTCACACTCGACACACAGCTGACGCGTTCTCAACGCGAGAACCTCATGATTGTGCAAAATCTTGCAAATTCATTGCTCACAATCATTGATGATATACTCGACATTAGCAAGATTGAAGCGAACCGTATGGCGATTGAGGAAATCCCATTTTCGTTGCGCTCGACAGTCTTTGGCATCATGAAGTCTCTCGCGGCCAAGGCTACAGAAAAGAAGCTTGATTTGCTCTATGAAGTGGATGCTGGTATCCCAGATCAAATCATTGGCGACCCCTTGCGTTTACGCCAAGTGATTATGAATCTTGTGGGCAATAGTTGCAAATTCACCGCGACAGGCCACATTGCACTACTCGTTCAGCAAATGAAGGTCTCGCCTGATGCTGTTGTCGTTCAATTCATAATCCGCGACTCGGGTATCGGTATCCCCAAGGATAAGCTGGAAGTTATTTTTGACAACTTTTGCCAAGCAGATGGATCTACCACGCGTAAATTTGGCGGTACCGGATTGGGTTTGAGTATCTCGCGCAAGCTCGTTAGCCTCATGGGTGGTAATTTGAGAGTGGAATCTGAATTTGGCCAGGGGTCATCCTTCATGTTTGACATCCACGTGCGACCAGAACCGAGCAACGACTCACTTGTTTCCAAAATGGGCCAATACAAAGGACAGGCAGTCCTGTATATTGGCACTCAGGAAGAACTTGATGAGGCAGGCGCCGCCGCTTTGCTTGAAAAGTATTCTCTTAAATCGTTCATCTACTCCTCGACTGAGGAAGCTTTCCAAACGCCCAAGGCTCTGCCTACACTGGCAGCTGCCATTGTCTCTTCTGTGGAAGTAGCGCAACAGCTCCGTCAGCACAATTCTCTAAAATATACACCGATTGTCCTATTGGCGCATTTTGTCGCAGAGCTCAATATTCCAATCTGCTTGGATCTTGGCATCAGTGCTTACAGCAATACACCGTGCTCTGATGCTAGCTTCATCAATGCACTTTTGCCTGCACTGGAATCTCGTGCTTCGCCGGAATCCAACGAAAAGTCTAGCAGATACAAGATTCTTCTGGCCGAGGACAATGCCATCAACCAGCGCGTCGCTGTCAAGGTACTTGAGAAATTCAAGCACTATGTTGATGTCGTGGACAATGGTCTGCAGGCTGTGGAGGCTGTCAAGCACAAAGACTACGACTGCTGCCTGATGGATTTGCAGATGCCAGTGATGGGTGGTATTGAGGCAACGGCCAATATTCGAGAATGGGAAAAAGTGCACAACAAGCGACGCCTGCCAATCATTGCGCTCACTGCACATGCCATGCTGGGCGATCGTGAAAAGGTGCTGATGGCGGATATGGACGACTACATCACCAAGCCGCTACGCATGAATCTCTTGATGCAAGCCATCAACAAGTCTGCTACCCTTGGCAGTCTTGTCACTTCTGCACTGGTCAAGAACGACGATCCGCTCACTCTACACTCGCCCAAGGTCGATAAAGCCATGCAGCAGGATATCGAATCAAGTCGAGCCATGGCAAGCGATCACAGTCGTTCCTCAAGTCTGGCTGGCAACAGCACAACCAACCATCTCGAATTCCCAACGACTCAAGATAAGATTTCCTTGCCGCATGCAAATACAGAGGTTGATTTGCCAACATGCAAGCGATTTGGTGTGCGTACTGCAGACGGTGCGCCGCGCACCGCAAGTCCGACACGCGCAGGTCTCAAGTCAGCGGGTGCCCCCCTGACGATAGATACAGCAACAGCCAAGGGTACTTTGACCCGAATGGACTCGGAGGAAGAAACGCGCACTGCCAAGCCAGATTTGCACCGCTTCCATTCAACATGACGGCAATACTTTTTGCAATGACACTGAATCTTTATGACTACAACTTTGCATTCAATGATGCACAACCTCAACAGAGTGGATGGCTCACTATTTTATGGGCAGATGCCCTTGTGTAAGAAATGATGACTGTATTTTTGCTTTTTAGATACCTACATGTAGATGCGTTGGCAAGCCTTTGGCCCATATTCGGGTCGAGCTTGTTTCATGGTTAGCTGTGCTTGTTGCACAGCCTTGTCCTGGTGTCTTTCTTGTGCTTGTATTGGCATACATCATGTGTTCCGGGCAGTGTCTGGGACTCGGTGCGACTACTACCACAGATCAGGAGAATCTGGTGTTGAGGATTATATAAGGGGGCATAAGGACGGTCTGCTAATCAAGTAAGTATAGTACTATTATAGCAGAGTCTTTTCATAGAGTCCATATTGAATTCACACTGTTTCAGACAACACAAGCGCGTCAACACAGCGATGTCACAGCGCTTTCTGTGCTGACCCCTGATTTTGGACTACGCCAAATGTGGGACGGCCATCTGAACACTGCTTCTCTCCTGGCATGGACCAGATCGCGAATGCATGATCCTGTCGTCTTCAGTCAAAGAAGTTTTTGGCTCGAATGCCGTGGCATCTGCCATCAATATGGCCGCATGCTCCACTAGGCTTTGTAGGTTGTCGACAGTGACATTCCTCATCTTGGGAAATATCATGACGACCATAACGGCAACGGCGCATCCTCCTGCGGCGCCATTTGTTTGTGACGGTCAAGGCAATGAGAAGAGTGCACAAGATCAGCCTGTAGTAGCAACACGAATCATGTTCAAACCCGTCAAATGGTAGTATCATCTAATTAGGCTTGACCAATGACAAGCCTGCTACTGGAGACGCATACTTCAATCAGGACGGTTCGGCAACCTGATCAACGTTGCGGCCGTTCTTGAGATCTTTCTGTAATTCTTCTAGCAGCTCCATACTAAGAAGAAATAATTCCGAGACTGCGCCATCAAGAATACCCGCCCGTGATTTCAATGCTTTGCAAGCGCGCAGCATTTGTCTCCATTGTATCGAGTGGCATCTCATTGACGTCGATATGATCACGTTCTATCTCTGCCAATAGCTCAGCTGGTTCCGGTGTGGCCATGTTGCCAAGCAACCTGGAAATGATGCTTGCCCACTCCCAGGGTCTCTCAAAAGAGCCTGGCAGAGAATTGAAGTACTCCCAGCCACTTATACCGCCAAACGCGGGCCCTCTGTCAGACTCTGCGGGTAACAGGGGTTGATTGTCACGCAGTAGAGCCAGGGCCTGCATGTCTCTCAGAACAGGTGAGAAGGTTCGTAAAGGAACCCAGCCTTTGCAATTGCTTGGATTCGTAGACACCCCTACGACCACACGCCTTGGATCCCACCCATTGTCGAGTATACGCCGGTAAGAAGAGATGTTCTTCAAAGAACCATGGCCACAATAGAACTGAGTATTGTAAAAGTCAATGTAGCGGCCGCGTGCTACTTCGAGGTCGAAGTAGTTGAAGCCAGACAAGTTGTTGCCCTTCAAAAGTAGAGCCGTTGCCACAGGAGCAAGAGTGATGATAAAGTCACGCCCGAAATCATCGACGAGGCGGTCTATCAGTCGTATGATGCCGCCAAGGGACATCTTCTCCTCCACATCAAGGTCAATCCCGTCAAAGTTACGTTGACGCAAAAAGTCGCGCAGTGGATGGTAGTACTCCTCAAATGAGAGCCGAGCGTGAGCATCGAGCCGTTGAAAGCTACCTTGAGCTGCGCCGCCCAACATGGCCATGACTTTGATGCCACTGGCTTGCAAAGCAGGCACTTCAGACCAAAGCTGCGCATAGCGTACATTTTCCGGCGGATCATCGTTCAGACTGAGGCCCCCTGCTGAAGTCTCATTCAGGTGCACGGCGCCAATGATGAGGTGTGTGACACCAGCTTGATGCGTGACGAGCGGCAAAGCAGAAACAGGCGTGCCGCCGACATGATGTGTCTGGTGATACACGACAACTCGGGATCCTGTCATGTTGGATAGGTGGTAGCTGCCATCAAAGTGCCCGTCGCCTCCTGCAAGTTGAACCAGGTTTGTGTGTTGTCGTCGACACACGCCGTGTCGCATAAACCGATGCGGGACCGCACCAAGATTGGACTCTCGCTACAATTCCACTAGCTTCAGTGCCATGCATAGGCGAGCTCGCCAAGCTCGTCAAAGAGTCCAACATAGCAATGTTCATGTCCCAGCTGCTATGGCCACTTGGACAGAAGCACTGCCCCAGCTCATAAAATTGCTCAAGCTCATCTGGCAGCTAGCACCTACAAGAGGCTTGCTCATGGTCATTGCAAGTTGCCCTTGCACACTAGGCAACCAAGACTAACCTCAGGGTAATTTCACAAAATCCGCTCTACCGGCCTATGATTTGAGCCTTCGGGCACGCTTGATTGATATGCTCAATGACATTATTCGGCATCAAAAGCAATTTGATGGCCCTCGTGTGGGTCGATTGCTCCTCTTACAACTTCTCTCTCTAGTACTGCGTAATGTTCTGCAAAGTGCTGTTGATCAGAATCAGCTGGTTGTCAATCAGCGTGTCAGTGCGGTCTTGACGCAACAGCTTCTTCGAGTGCACCTCTCTCTAGATGTGGCGGCCTTGAATGATGAAAAGACGATGCAAATTCTGGGTGATGCGCGTGGCATCGCTGATCAATACTATCTCACAACAGTCATGGATGCAGTGTTTTCGAGCTTTAATGCCACAGTTGATATTGGTTCGCGTGTGCTTGCCGCGTACTCTACACTCAGCTGGGCATCCATGCCCTATTTTATGCTCTATTCGATTGTGCCGGTGATACGGAGCGTCACTCGACCTGGGCGCACGCTTCCTCATGCACAAGTCAATGAAGTGTTGAGGAAACGTGAGCTAGAGAAGATTATATATGCACAAAAATACCGCCGGGAGGTAACACTCTTTGGTCTGGAAGATTGGCTGCTCGAAGAGCACGCTCGTGTTGCAGAAGCAGCTCGTGAGGCTGTAACAATTCATTCGCCTTTCAACACAATAACATCACGCGCCGCTCAAGTATTCAGCTCTTGGCTTGATACTGCAGTGCTTGCGTATCTTGCCTATCAGTCAGGTTCGAGCGATATCACCTTGGCAGACTTGCACATCATTGAGAACACAACATCTTCCTTCATTCGTACGGGTCAACAAGCGTATAATTCGCTCGATTCTGCAGCTGTGGTATGGGATCAACTCATTAATTTTGACAAGTCGCTTGAGCTGAAGCCATTGTTGCCGGTAGCTGAGGACCCCATCGTCTACAAGAGTGCAAAGCGTGGCATGCGTATCGAGTTCCAAGATGTTGTCTTCGGCTATCCTGGTCAGGAACCTGTGCTCAATGGCATTTGCTTCGTGGTAGAGGCTGGCGAAATGGCATGTATCGTCGGCTTCAACGGCGCCGGTAAGTCCACCATCATTTCGCTTATAGCTCGCGTCTTTGATCCACAATCAGGGTCGATTCTCATTGATGGGAAAGACTTGCGTCTATACGATCCAGTATCTCTGCACGCACACATGGCATTTACATTTCAAGACTTTCTGCGGTATCCGCTAACGGGACGCGAAAATGTGGCGATTGGTCAAATTGATATGCTCGAGGATGACCGTCGAGTCAGAGTAGCAGCACAGACAACTGGCGCCGATCAAGTTTTGAATGCAAAGGCATCTAGTGACAGTGATCGCACTCTTTGGGACAGCAAGTTGTCACAGCGTGTGCCTATTGTTCAAGGCGTCAACGCAAATGGTCCAACAATGCTTTCAAAGGAACCACACGACTTGAGTGGCGGTCAGTGGCAGAAGGTTGCGCTCAGCCGATCCTTCATGCGAGACAGCAATCTACTCGTTTTGGATGAGCCAAGTGCAAATCTGGATCCGCAGGCAGAGTATGACTTGTTTTACAAGTTGCAGCAGAGCCGCGCACATCGCACTACCTTGTTTGTCACGCACAGACTAGGAGTTGTGCGTTCGGCAGACAAGATCATCTTGGTGGAACAAGGTAAAGTGCAAGAGATGGGATCGCATGGTGTGCTGGTCGCGAAGGAGGGCGGTCGGTACAGGCACTTGTACGAGCTGCAGAGTGAGGGCTTTGGCAAGTTGCAGCAGGAATCGCGCGGCCCATCTGAATGAGCGAGTCTGTGCAACGGCGAAACGAGGTCCATGCAACGGGCTCCCAGCACAAGAGACGACCACAGCTACATCTGTCAGGGACACAGGGAAAACGACTGACTGAGCATGCTTGGAGGCCCTCAGACTGCTGCAGACTGGCTAGCGCACATCGAGCGAGCGCCATACACACTCCTCGGCGACTGCAATCTCGCCTTGCATGATGAAGTGATATCTCCTGAACCCATCAGCGCTTTTCTCACTAAGATCGCTTCTTGTGGGTCTATACGTGGTGAAGATGAATGTGTTGTCATCAATGGTCCATCTGCGCTCGCAGAAGACGCGCTTACGACACTACTCGAAGGCCTCCGTTGCACACCCCTCACACGAGCGATGCAAGTACTGGAAGCGCTGACTTGTATCACGCTACAAGATGGTACTACACAGAGACAGCTTGAAGCTGGACTCGAAATCCATTGTCATCTAGACAGCGCTGGACAATGCGTCGGCGCACAGCTAGTCCTCAGTCAAGTCTCAGCAGATGCACTCACAAGACAAGTCCCAGGGCGCAACCTCGACGTCTTTTACCTACTCATCAACTCTATGGGGTCTGCAGAGAGCGGATACCTTGGGTTGACCGAGCAAGACCTTGCCTGCGCTATGCTTGCTTCTGACTACCAAGCTCCAATCTCTGAGGAAGCGCTTGGGGCAGACTTTCGCGCTCTACTGAAAGAGTGCGGCGTTCAAGGTGCGTTGTCTCAACAAGTCCATTCACTTCTAGCAGCATGCATCCACATTTCCAAGCTAGAATTTCGCGAGAATGCTGCAGGTGCTCGCATTGAGGATTCGTCCGCCTCTGATGAAGTCTGTTCCCTTCTCAACCTCGAATTCGACACTCTGAATGACTTTTTCCGCTCTAATGCAGCTGAGAGTCGCAGCTGGCTCATCAAGACACTCTACAACAGCGCTCTGCACCAAGTCATTGGACAATTGAATGACTATCTCGCAGCATGTCAGGGAAACGCAGTGACCACATCTGTCGTCACGCTCTTGCACACGCCTGTCGTCGGAGGCGATGCTTTGAGTCAAGTTCGATCCCTTGCTGTAGACAACCTCGCACGGTCATTCTTGTTTGAAAACATTTTCGCAAATGCTGGCATCAATGCTGAGCGTATGGAGGATGGTCTCGATCTTCCACAAATCAGCTGGTCAAAAGATGCTACTGCCATGGCTGAGATGTTTGCCAAGCTATCTGAGTCTCAGCAAGATCTCGAGCATATCATTACCGTTGGTCAAGTCTCGAACGACATCTTGAAGGCTTCTGGTCATGTCATTGACCTTAACCAGCTTGCTATGACACATCAAATCGACATGGAATGCAAGCAAAAATGGGCCAACATGCAATGCGCGATCCTTCTGCCGCCGACCAAGCTTGACCTGCGCGCCTTGTTTGAGCAGTCTCGCCCATGGAGCGTCCTAATTATCGACAACACATTGTCCATCTCCAGTCAACTACTGAGCTTCCAATTACCACGAATGGCTCAACGAATGATTGGTCCTGCTGCTGGATGCGTCGACCTTCCAATTGACGCTTTTGTCGAAGCACATGGCCATCTGCAAGCTCAAGGCATTGACTGGGGACATAGCAAAGTCTGGCTCACCTATGAGGCTTGGTCAACATTACCTCAACAACTATTCAACGAGTCCAAGTCTATGTATGCCACTGCTTTCGAAACAAGTAGGGATGACTTGCTCACAAAGGATACCGAGTTGCAAGAGATTCACAATGAAGTCAACCCGAGTACGAAACGGGTTGATGTCAAACCGCAGACGCGTTCAAGGCGGCTTTGGCTCATCATTGTCTCCTTGTTCACCTGGTGGATACCAGATTTCTTGCTCAAGCATGTTGGTCGTATGAATCGTCCTGACGTTCGTCAAGCATGGCGAGAAAAGGTGACATTGTTTGCACTCATCATGATACTCTGTGGATGTGTTGTCTTTTATATCATCGTGCTAGGAAAGCTCGCTTGCCCGGACTTCGACGTCGTTTGGAATGCAAAAGAGGTTTCTGGTCACACTGGCGACGACGATTTTTACGTTGCTCTGCGTGGCAAAGTCTACGACATTTCTAGCTTTTGGCGTATTCAGCATTCTGACGGGGTTATTCGTACCACACCAGACGTCATGAAGGCATTTGCAGGGCAAGATCTGTCAGATTACTTTCCGTCGCCTTTGCAACAGGCTTGCCCGGCACTTGTTGTGGATGATACCTGGTTATTGCAAAACACGACTGTCAGTGATCCAACTGCGCTGCATTACTCGACCCAGCCAAAGTGTCTCAATGTTGGAAGCACTAATTCAGCACTTTGCGCCACGAATTGGTACCTTGATCGCTTTCTGCCTAAGATGAAAAAGTTTATGAAAGGAGACTTGGTCATTACACGTAATAAGGTGCTCGCTGGCGCACAAAGTGGTGAACGCCAATGGGCCATTATCGATGGCCGCGTCTACGACTTGACAAATTATTTCTACACTTCGGCTTTGCTCAATCCTACGAATGCAGCCATCAAACCAAACTACTACTTTCTCGATGATTTTGTGGAAGGGCTATTTCAAGGAAGTGCCGGCCGAGATGTGACGAAAGAATTCAACAACCTCGCCAACTGGAACGCTTCAGCGCGAGCAGCCAATTTGCAATGCTTGCAAAATGCTTTTTACTATGGCAAAGTTGACTTTCGCCAAAGTGCCAAGTGCCAAGCCAACAACTACATTCTGCTTTCATTCACAGTCATCCTATGTACTGTCATTGTGGTCAAGTTTTTAGCGTCTCTGCAATTTGGTGGAGGAAAACCTGCAAGACAAAACAGGCTCGTCATTTGCCAGTACGTTCTTTTTATCCGACACTTTTGCTAATCACAGAATCCCAACATACACAGAAGGTGAAGACCAATTGCGCAACGCGATTGATTCTGTTTCCGACCTGGACTATCCAGATGAACTCAAGCTATTGTTCATTGTATGCGACGGCATTCTCATTGGTGCAGGCAACAAGAAACCAACTTGCGAGATTGTGCTTGACATCCTTGGCGTCGATCAAGCAAAGATTGATCCTCCAGCGCTTGCCTATGAGTCAGTATCCGAGGGTACAAAGGTCTATAATCGAGCAAAGACCTATGCAGGTCTTTATGAGCATGAGGGTCATGTTGTCCCATACCTTGTCCTTGTCAAAGTTGGCAATGAAAAGGAGACGCATCGTCCTGGCAATCGAGGAAAGCGTGACAGTCAAATCATGCTCATGCGCTTCCTGAATCGATTCCACGAAGAAAAGCCAATGACACCCTTTGAAATTGAGATGGCGTACCAGATGAGTCAAGTGATTGGGGTCAGTCCTGGCTTGTACGAATATGTTCTTATGCTGGACGCAGATACGAAACTGGCCCCTGATTCGCTTAATGTCCTCATTTCTGCATTTCAAGCCGACGCGAAGCTCATGGGTACATGTGGCGAGACTGCATTGGCCAAGAAGGAGCTTAGCTGGTGGACCATGATCCAGGTGTATGAGTACTACAATTCTCATGCACTGAGCAAGGCATTTGAATCGCTCTTTGGCAATGTGACTTGTCTCCCTGGCTGTTTCTGCATATATCGGATCAAGTCTGCTCGTGGTCTGCCGTTGCTCATCTCTGATGAAGTGGTTGCTGGCTACTCTGATTCCAACATTAGCACTTTGCGTATGGCTCCCTGATACTGAAATTCGCTAATGATAGACAAGAAGAACCTGCTTACGCTTGGAGAAGATCGTTACTTGACGACTCTCATGACCAAGCACAATACATCTATGCGACTAACTTTTTGTCCTCAAGCAAAGGCATACACGGCTGCTCCGGAGACGTGGTCTATTCTCCTTAGCCAACGTCGTCGCTGGATCAATTCTACCATCCACAACTTGTTTGAGCTCTTATTTATTGATGAGTATGGATACTTCTTACTGACCCTGCTGACCTTAGCATGTGCGGCTTTTGTTGCTTTTCCATGCGCTTCGTGGTCATCATTGATCTTTTTGGAACACTGATCCTGCCGGCAACAACAACCTACCTGGTCTACCTCATTTACAGCGCCAGCTCTGGTAAGTCAGCGTTCCCATTGATTGCAGTCGTCATGCTTGGGGCAGTATATGGCTTGCAAGCACTTGTATTTTTGTTGCACAGGCAGTGGGAGCATATTGGCTGGATGATCATCTGGATCATCAGCTACCCCGTTTACTCGCTCATACTCCCGCTCTACTCGTTCTGGCACCAAGACGATTTCAGCTGGGGAAATACACGTGTCGTTGTTGGCGAGAAGGGACAGCAAATTACATATGGCACTGAGGAAGAGGAAGAGTTACAGCCTGGCGTGATTACGATGCAGCGCTGGTCCGAGTATGCTGCGAATGCAGGTCTCGAGGTCGAACTAGGGGCAACCAGGATGACTGCAACGATGGACTCGCATTCCGACGTGGAATTGCAAGATTATAAACAACAAAGCCTCGTGGCGTCTGCTTACAGTATTAGTAGTTTGACTGAGCAACAGCGAAAGCAAGAGCTTCGTCAGGCAGTCTTTACCGTTTTGCGGGGATGTGACTTGAACCACACGAGAACCAGGGACATTGAGCGTCTTGTCAAAGGTCAAGTTGGCAACAATCTCACGGCTTTGGACATGGAGTATATTGATGAAGCAGTCGACGAGTACCTGTTGTCATTTAACAAGCATGATGCCGTCTGAGTAGAAGTCTGCCGACTGTCGTACGATTTGTATTGGCACCTCACATTCCGGCAAAAGTGTGGCTTTGATGGAAGAACATGACAGAGAAAGAGAGTGCTATGTGGCAGGCTGAAGGCTCAGCTGGAGAAGATTATCATAGACTGCATAATACTTGCATAGCTCAAACGTTCGCGGGCGACGGGACGCTTAGCTTTTTCGCGTAACAGATATTGGGCGAAGGCGATGTCGAAGCACAAGTCAAAATGTTTGAAGAGCTTGACATCCATAAGTTCGACCTGGCAATAGTTAAAGAAAGGTCTTGGTGAGCTGCGCTACATCCTTGGTGGACTCCTGTTCATTGAAGCGCTGCAGAGGCTTTGATGCGAGTTCTCAGATCTTGAGCCAAGTGCGGTTTTATAGATATGGCACGGATCTCAAATCACCCCTTTGCTGATCACCTTGTTTTAGTGAATGCAATTTATTGCTCAAGCACACCGCTAGCTATGATGAGTATACGGTATGCACGAGCAACATCACGTATGTCTTTGAAGGCTCACATCAACTCAAACTTTCAACTTCCAAGGTGATTCGCATTTGCTTTGACCTTCCATCCTCCCCATAGGTCTCTCAGACTTTTGGGAGCTGACATGCTTGCGACGAGCTTGAGATGGCAGTATCGAGCCTGTCATCTGCGACAACACACTTTCTGATTCTCGAGCTACATAAAGCTCATTTGAGAGAGTTTCCACTCCAGCTGTGAACTTGAAGCGAGTTTCTCCGTAATCAGATCTATCATATTGTTAGGCAGCGGAAGCGACATACACGCTTTGATGCCAACATTCTCATTACGTTTGTTGCGTGGATCAGACAAATGCAAGAACTCAATCCGCTTCATGATCGGGGCTATGGCCTCTCCTTTGCAGCAGAGGAAGGTGTAGCCTGGATGTGTTAAATTCTCAAGGTGATATTTGATGGTGCAGTTGCTCGAGTGAGATGGATCAAGACCAATAGGCAGTTTATTGAAACCTCTGCCGGCGAAGAAATCCTGAAATTCTGCATTGCAATCAACCCGGCGGAAAAACTGAGGCGAAGACTCATCCCAAACCTCATCCTGTGATTTGCAATCTGAACTTATGAGATCAGCTGGGTAGGAAGGCTTGGTGTACCATGACTGTTGTTGGAGCACCTTGTCGGAATCGACCTGTCTGGCAAATATTCTGTACGGTTCACAATACTCATTGTCGAAGACAGGAGCCGCAAAACGGAATGTATTTGCAGAGGTGCTCGAAAAATTTGGCTGAAGCGGATGCCGTGTTACCACTCGCTGCACCGCCATCCCGATTTGACATATACACACTTGACTGTTCGCATTCGCCTCGTTCAGTGGACTTTGCGGGTGTCGGAAGAGAATATCCCAGGATACGGAGTTCTTTGTGTCCAAGATGTGTATGCAAGCATCTGCTGTGGACCTAGCAATGCTGTAAATAAGATCAGCAGTACGCTCCGCACAGACAAGTTCACAGGCTGGCAGTGGTTCCCAAGTTAGTTTTGTAGCTGTCCAAGCTTTTATTTTGTTCCAAAAGTTTGGATTGCGCAAGTCGCACTTCGGATGAGGACGCAGAAACTTGATATCTAATGCGACATTCATTTGGTATTGCATGCAATCGTCGTCTTCTTGTGCCAGTATGCCGCGATACATGGAGGATAGCAACGACAGCTGGAGGACTATAGATCCGATGAAGCATAACAGGCAAGCAGTGGAGGTCAACATAGCTTGGGCTTGCAGAGTTGCAACGATGCACCGTGAGCAACAGCGGTTCTATTGCAAGCCGATGAAGAATAAATGAGAAAGACTTGCGGCTGCAGCGACAAATGTGGAGGATGCGAGGCTCTTCATTCGCAAAAATATCAACAGTCGCTGTGACCTCCTGATCATCAAAGAAATCTTGGCCATTTCCAAACGGTCACTTTATGCAGGAGTCGCCACTAATTTGATCTACTCCCCTCAAGCTCCTGAATTGCACATCTGGGCATAGCTATATGGCTTTGCACCTCCTGGCGGGATCTCGAGCGTCATACTTTCAGGTCAAGGATAAAATTCTGATCGATCCATGGGCGCCTGTCGTCCTGGCGCCAGAGTCCTCGTGCGGCAGATGCATTCAAAGTGATTGTGTAGTTGCCGTAGAGCATGCACAACAGCTGCAATAACACTGCATACTACGTAGCTTGCGATTGTAGTACCTGACAAGCGTCAAGAGCCATGATCTTTATGCACAATTGCAAGGGAGGCTCTTGTGCTCTCATGTGACCAAGACCACACAGCACGTGTGTGAGATGTCCTGTAGTTCAATGTGACAGGAGTGTAGTTTGTCCTCAGCAGAACGGAGGACTGCACAGAGGAGAGTCCCTACGGCCGATGCGTCAGAGATCAGCCTACAGGCTTTGCCCTTTTAGCAAGAAGTGTGATCTGAGCTTCGACAAAGCAATTAAAATGTAGAAATAGCGTCCCCATAATCATCGAGAAAAGCAGTCAGAGGACCTCTGGCCACATGGTCGCATAGTCGCAGAGGCAGATGAAGTTTGCATGGTTGTATGCATATAAGAATGCTACTGCAGCGAGACTGAGCGAGCTGAACGTAGATGAAAGCACTGTCGTATTTGTGATCGCCGTGAATTTCACCCTTGCACTGGCTACCTTTGATAGCTATTCGATGACAACGACAGAAAGCTGGCAGAAGCTGCGTACAATCCTGAAGGACGCAACGATAACCAGTTTTCAATTGACTGTAGTGTGCATCCGAATCAAGAAAGTTGTAGGCAGCCATTGATGCATAAGCAGAGTCACGAAGCAATAAGACTCTATGCCATATCAGTGACGCCATCACACGACAAGCAGCGAGCTGGCGGCCTCAGACATGGGGTATGTCGAGGAAGTAATTGAGGAGCATATATTATTGTTGCCTGTAGCAGAGGTACGACAGATCGAAACCTTTGATATGCGCAAGTCTGAATTCTGCATCTTTGTGTGTCCAGAGTTCTTATATATACACTTGCCAAAATCAAAGGATTGTCTGCACGGCGCGAAATCTGATTTGCAGCGTCGCAGACCACGACAACACCCAAGCATCCATCAATCGCAACTTCCTCAAATCTTGTCCTATCCATCTAAATCCTTGCTTACGCAACTCTCCGTCTTGTTATCTACCAGTTGATGTTCTTTGTTGCACCATTTACGCAGATTTGAGGATACCTACAAAGAGTCGTCCGGCTGACGTTTGCTGAAGTCTTGGCTCAGCCAGAGATTGATCGAATCTGAATCAGTCAGCCAGTGCAATGTCGCGGCCTTCTTCTGCGCGGCATCCATCGCCTCTATCCGATGACGAGCAGGCGACAAAGCGGAGGAAATTATCACATACTAGGGCGGATCAGCCCATTGCCTTACAAGGACTCGCAAATCCTGAACAGCCTGCTCCGGTATGAATCTCAGTCACACATCTTATGCTAATCTCTTAGGAACCAGCTACCGTACAGTCTGCGCCCAACAGCCCAACAGCGACTAAGAAGCGCGGACGACCCTCAAAAGCCGATCTTGCTGCTCGAGCACAAGCACAAGCTGCGAGTGCTGCAACAGAGACAGAGAAGACTGTCAACAGACGGCATAGCTCTCGACTGGCTCCAGAAGCAGAGTCCAAGACATTGTCTACAGAGGAAACCCCTGTCGCTGAAGCTGCGGGACGACAAAAGACATTAAGAACCCGCGAAGCTGCGGTGGTTCCAAGCGAGCCCAGTACAAGGAAAAGTAGGACTGAAATGAGCGGTACTGCTATGGTTACTTCTGCTACCCAATCTCCGCCAGTCAAGCGCGGGCCTGGCCGTCCGCGTAAAATCAGACCTGAAGATGAGCACGTTGGCTCGTCCAAAACTGTCGAGAAGAAGGTCAAGCTTGAGACGGCATCCATGTTGAGCAAATCTACCGGCAAGACGCTGAGAGACCCAAATGCAAAGCCGAGAGGTCGCCCACGTAAAGAGACGCTCGCCAAATCTGAAGAAGCCTTGGCTACAACGTCAACAGCTAATGTGCAACCATCTCCAGGCATCAAGCGATTCAGACTCAAAGTCAACCCTGTCATAGCTGGTCCTCTCATCACCCATCCCTTTCACATGCCTCTGCCACCGAAATACGCATCTCTTGATGCGTACCTTGCATCCTTCATCTCACTCGATGAAGACGTCACGCCTGAAGTTGCTCACCAGAAACGCGCAGCAATGACACAACTCAGGCAGCAGGTGGATGCTGCACGGGCAAAAGGACTGCTGGAGGAAAAACAAAAGTCAAAGCCGCCGCCGCTCAAACCCGTCGAGCCTGTTGTTCCTCAATCGCATCAGGATATTCTCAGCAATCAAGCATGCTATTTCGCCAAACTCATGCAGGATGAACGTCGCCGAAATCTCAGTAATGCACGCAAGATCGCGGGCATGGTTCAGCAGCACTTCAAGCGTATCTCTGGTGCTGACGAGCGACTGGAAAAGGACTTGCTCAAGCTCCAGCGAGGTCTCGCCAAAAAGACTGCGAGCGAGGTGAGGAGGAAGTGGCGATTGGCTGAAAAAGAGGTGCAGCGCCGTGTCTTGGTCAAGGAGCAAGAGCAGCAACGTGCCTTGGGCAAACAACATCTCAATCAAATCTTGGAGCACTCGACAAGCTTGCTGGATGCACGACGCAAATTGCATGACGACGAAGAGGCGGAGGAATCGTCCGAGGCTGAGTCTGATGACGAGGATCACTATTTGTCTGTGGAACAATTGCGAGAGAAGTATGCGCACATACCTGAAGTCGAGCCAGCATTGGACGCAAGTGTGTCTGAGTCTGTGTTGAATGCTGGGAGTGTTAGCGATGAAGAAGAAGCTGTCGAGAATGCTTCTCAACTCAATCAAGAGGACGAGTCTGACGGCGATAGCGAGCCAATGGACTCTGAGCTTGATGAGAGTGGAGCGGATGACGAAGAGGATGGCCCGGGTTTGTCCTTTCTCTATCCAGAGCTGGCGAAGCAAGCTATGGTACAAGAGGAGCAAGAATCGTCCGAGGTAGACGACGAGAGTCCCATGGATTCTGAAATGGACAGCGACACACAAGAGGCGGAAGACGACGGACCAGGCCTTTCCTCACTCTATCCAGAGCTGCGAAAGGTAGATCGAGCCTCATCTTCAGCAGACGCTGCCGAAATCGACTCGACTGTGCCGATTCGACCTGCAACACGCCAATCCAGCGGCGAACTGATAGAGCTTGCATCTGATGTCGACATGGCCGAGGACGACGACAGCAGTCCAATGGATTCTGAAATGGATGACGACGAATCTGGAAGCGAAGTGTCTGAGGCTTCCTCTGGGCCAGGGTTGGCCTACTTGTACTCCATGCCTGTCAAGCTCAAAGCACGGATTGAAGAAGTGCCTGCAAAGTCTGCCGAGGTAGAGGAAGTTGTCTCTGCTGCTGTACCCAAGGCCGCATCGCCAGTGGAAGGTCAAGTTGAAATCAAGACACCAATTCCATTCCTACTTCGAGGCACACTGCGAGAGTACCAGCACATTGGCCTTGACTGGATGGCAGGATTGTACCAGAACGGGACGAATGGTATCCTAGCTGATGAAATGGGACTCGGCAAGACCATCCAAACAATCTCCTTGCTCACCTGGCTTGCTTGCGAACGCGAGGTTTGGGGACCACACCTCATCATTGTTCCCACCAGTGTCATGCTCAACTGGGAGCGCGAGTTTAAAAAGTTTGCTCCTGGTCTCAAAGTCTTGACGTATTATGGCAATCCGAAGGAACGCAAGGAGAAGCGACGCGGCTGGTCCAAGCCAGATTCCTTTCATGTCATCATCACGTCTTATCAGCTTGTCATCTCCGACCAGGCTACGTTTCGTCGGCGTCGCTGGGAGTTCATGATTCTCGATGAAGCGCACAATATCAAGAACTTCAAGTCACAACGCTGGCAGACGTTGCTCAACTTCAACACTGCGCATCGTTTATTGCTGACCGGTACGCCGCTACAAAATAATTTGGGCGAGCTGTGGTCGTTGCTATACTTTTTGATGCCTCAGGGTATCAGCGAGGATGCGACTTTTGCCAACCTGTCTGATTTCCAGGAATGGTTCGGTCGGCCAGTGGATAAGATGATTGAGGATGGTACGGGTGGTGGCATGAGCGACGAAGCACGCAATACAGTGGCAAAGCTTCATCGCATCTTGCGTCCTTACATTCTGAGGCGATTGAAGGCAGATGTTGAGAAACAGATGCCCGGCAAGTTTGAACACATCATTGATTGTCGACTCTCCAAACGCCAGCGTTTCCTGTATGACGACTTCATGTCGCGTGCCAAGACGAGAGAGACCTTGGCATCAGGCAACTTTCTCAGCATCATCAATTGTTTTATGCAGTTGCGCAAGGTGTGCAATCATCCTGATTTGTTCGAGTCTCGGCCCATTGTCACTTCCTTTGCCATGCACAAGTCTGCCTCTGCCACGTATGAGACGCAAGAATTACTTGTTCGCCGGCGTTTGCTGACAGGGTCCCCTGAGACGCTGGTTGGTTTGGACTTCCTCAATCTTCGCTTGCCGAGCCGTGAAGCGTCGTCGAAGATCAATCAATTAGAGATTCAGCATCTGTCTGAACGGCTGAACGCACCTGATTTGGTTGAAGTGGTGGAGGATGATCATGTGACAGTCGCAGGAAAGCAAGCTTTCTTGAGATACAAGGATCAAGTTCTTGATCGCGATCGCGCACTGTACAGACAACGCGTCAACAACTTTCGGACGCAGCGGGTGCCCATCTATGGTACAGACTTGCTTCATGCGTGTCGTACAAAACGACGCTTGAAAGCGCCACCAGGATTTGACAAGGCATACTGGCAACAAACGTCGCACATGTCGAGACTCATGCCGAGCTATGAAAGTACTGTTGCATCTTGTGAACCTGCCGTACGAAAGTTTGGCTGCATCACACCTAAAGTTCTAGCACTGGATCTGCCACAACGCATGCTCCCATTGACTGCAGCACAACAAACAGAATTACGCCATGGTATACGGGATGCTGCTCACTTTTCACGCACATGCATGTCGATTGCATTTCCCGATAAACGACTGCTTCAATTTGACTGCGGCAAATTACAACGTCTCGACATGCTACTACGCGATCTCATTCCGCAAGGACACCGTGTCCTCATTTTTACACAGATGACACGCATGTTGGATATTCTTGAGCAATTTTTGAATATCCATGGCCATCGCTATTTCCGACTCGATGGAGCCACCAAGATTGAACAGCGACAACAACTCACGGAGCGCTTCAATAATGACCCTCGCATTCCTGTGTTTATCCTCTCAACGCGGTCCGGTGGGTTGGGTATCAATTTGACGGGTGCGAATGTGGTCATCTTCTTTGACAGTGATTGGAATCCTTGTATGGATCGACAGTGTCAGGACAGAGCGCATCGAATTGGTCAAACGCGTGATGTACACATCTACAGGTTCGTGTCTGAACATACCATTGAGCAAAACATCATGCGCAAGGCAAATCAAAAACGCATGTTGGATAATGTGGTTATTGGACAAGGTGACTTTACAACGGATTTCTTTAATAAAGTCGATTGGCGGGATATGCTGGGCGAGGAGCTCGGCGAGACATTGCCGATGAATGCAGAGATGGATGTGTCTGGCGGTGGTCTGGAGGCAACATTGGCCATGGTGGAGGATGAAGATGATGCTGCTGCTGCACGGGTGGCTGAGCGAGAGGTGGATATTGATGCGGTCGAATTTGCAGAGACGGGCACACCCGCTCAGCAAGCGGCGTTGGCTTCTTCGACGAACGCTGCGCCTGTCGTTGCCGAAGAAGGGACTGAAGAGGAGCCAGGCAGTGTGGATGACTACATGATTGAGTTCTTGCTACGAGAACAAGGTCGCATGGATCTGATGGATGTCGTATGAGATTCCTCTCTAAAATCCTACCTATTATTGACTCTTGTCTACGCCAATCTACAAGCGTGCCGATGCAGCAGGAACGACGAGACTGCCGAGGCCACCAATAATTTGCTCAACCTCACCTTCAATCTTTGCAAGCATAGCCTCACACGTTGGCACATCATCAATCAATGCCATCGATTGTCCAGATGACCAGACACCGGCCTCCGAATCACCTGCTTCATACACAGTCTTGCCGCGTGCACCCGAAACAAGAGCAGCGACATCCTTGAACTCTGCACCACCACGCTTCTCAATAGCAGTGACTTGATCGGCAATCTTGTTTTTGTAGATACGCGCCGTGTTCTTGAAGGATCGCAACATGAGTGCTGTATCATTCTCTGTGCCCTTGACGATTTGCAGCTTGATGTCATGGTGTATGGGTGACTCCGCGGTACACATGAATCGGGTGCCCATGTTCGCACCAACAGCACCGAGTGCAAGTGCAGCGGCGACACTTCGACCATCTGCCATACCTCCCGATGCAATGAATGGAATGGTCAAGACTTTCTTTGCTTTGGCAAGGAGGATGAGGGTACCGACATCGGCTTCTCCAACATGACCTGCTGCCTCGAATCCGTCGATCGAGAGACAATCTACCCCGAGCTTTTGTGCACTGAGAGCATGTCGAATGGAAGTACATTTGTGAATGACGGTGATGCCTGCTTCCTTCAATTGTTTGATGACCGGTCCGGGATTGTCTAGATGTTAGCGGTTGAAGAGATCAAGTCGGGAAATTGACATACTTCCGGCAGTTTCAACGACTTTGACGCCTTCATCAATGATAGCCTGTGCATACAATGCGTAATCTCCAGGCTTCAAGGTCATCGATGGCAATAAGGTGATGTTGACACCGAATGGCTTGCTTGTCATTTGCTTGCATCGTTGAATTTCCTTGCGCAGGGCATCAGGGCTAGGTTGAGTGAGAGCAGTGAGAATACCCAGTCCACCTGCGTTGGAGACTGCAGAAGCGAGTTCTAATGGTTAGAATTTGGCGTATTTGCGGGGGATGCGTTTGTACCGGCAACACCGACCCATTGCATGCCGCCTTGCACGATGGCTGACGCGTTAGTGAGGGCGTCAATCAAGAGAAGCACATACGGACGCGGATGCCGAGTGTTTCAGTGAGCCAGGTCTTGATAGGCATTGTATACTGTTGTAGTGAGTGGTGTTGGTTGATTGCGGAGTTTTATTTGTTAAGCGAAATCTCGGCACAAGGAAAGGGAAAGCACCGAGATATACATGTAGAAGTCAGTAGCAGCAGTACAGTGTAGAGCCTAGTTCCCAGCATCATACGGAAGGCCTGCACTGCCCGCGCCATCTGCACTCGGCCGGCCAGCCAACAACGCGGCCTGTTTCGCATCATGCGCATCGCCATCCACCGCTGCCTTTCCTGAGATTGGCAACCCCGTGGGTCCCTTCATCTCACCGCCCGTTGCATCGACGTTTTGTTCCCTCTTCAATGCATCCACATCGCGCTCGACCGTACCGCCTGTCGCTCGTCCATGACTTGCCTGTTCCAAGACATCACCCTCTGCCATCCAGTTCGGCGGCTGACTCGCTTGTGTGGTACCAGAGGTACCGAAACCCGCTTCAGGCGGGCCGGATGACTTGTCCTTTTTGACATTTGCTGAGTTCACATCGTGGCCGATACTCGGTGTGTCGCCGCTGGAAGGTGGTGTCGTTGCATTGGATTTGTCGGGGACAGGGACAGAGCCTGCGCCTGGAGCGAGGGGTGCTCTGCTCGAGTCGTTCAGCTGGCCACTCATCTTGAAGTCTGTAGCTGGATGAGGAGGAATATACGCCGTCTTCTCTCTTGGTTTTGTGTTACATCATTGAACACTTCAGATGGGCAGGGGCCGACATCATCAAAGTTCATGCTACGATGAGCTTGTATCCAGGTACGTACCGAGTACGAAGCATGAGTCTGCGATGGAGACTCTAGATCGCTGGGGCACAAACAAATCACCAGAAATTACGAGCTGTGATTCCAGGATCGCTCTCAATCATGTCCAGAGTGACCAGTGGATCACACATTGTCTCAACCCCTTCAGCTGGCAACGGTGCTAGTGAAAGAGCAGCGCATTGGTCGAGTCAGATAGGCAATGAATCACACGCATGCCATCGTTTCGGGGTACGAACCATAAGAATCACCTACAATATTCTGCAGAGTTTCATTCCGATCTTCAGTTGAACGAAATCATCTACGATGCTAGTCCATGCTGCTCATCGGTTGTCGTCCTATCGGAATGAGCTTTCGGCTACTGTTGAGATTGATTGAATATTTCAAAGTCCAAGGGCAATGTCACATACGCTGATTGTTGAAGAAATAGGCTGCAGTAGACTAGGGAAGATTCTGTAAGTCTCACTTAAAGTACTTCCTGGGAGGTCGCAGAACTATCTCTCAGCCGACAAGATCCATGACGACTGATCGTCAGTGTCGACTTGTCCAGCTGCGAGTCGTGATGACACCGTTTCTAAACGGTGCCTATTGAATGCCAGAGCAGCCAGCAAGCCAGGAAGCCCTTTTCAACGTGTGAGAGACGAGCATAGTGCGCTCTACCAACGCTATAGCATCAGGCAATCACTTTCATAATTTGTTGGCTCTGTACAACGTGCTGGGTGTTCCCCGCGAGTTTCTTTAGTCAGCAACCGGGGATGCAACAAGCAAACCAAAAACTACGCAAGAAAACACTCAGACACTGCCAGTTCAATCCTATACATACATTCATTGCAAAGCTGTACTTATTATAAGTCTTTATTAGCCTCTCAAGAAATGCCTCTCAAGACACGCGCTGAAAAGGAAGACATCATCCAGTCAATCTTATCTCTACCCCTCAATGAAGCAGTCAGTCTGCAGCTCGCAGAGCCACTCCCTCAGACGGACTGCCGAGCAGTCCTTCAACTCACTACAACGAAGAAACACTTGACGCCTGTGGGTTCGTTTCATGGTGGTTTATTCGGTGTTGCACTGGATACGTGTGCGTTGATGGCTACCTTGAATGCATTGTATCAAGACGAACATGCCGTCACTGTTGCCAGTGCCATGCAAATCATCGCCGGT
The DNA here is from genome assembly GCA_003717275.1 of Protomyces pachydermus. NCBI lineage: Eukaryota > Fungi > Ascomycota > Taphrinomycetes > Taphrinales > Protomycetaceae > Protomyces > Protomyces pachydermus. Next base: position 10,647 of record QXDU01000277.1, on the reverse strand, counting down.
GTTGCAGGAGAGGGTGAGCAAGTAACATTTGAGATGCGATTGCTGAAAAGAACAAAAAGACTGGCATTCTTGGAAGGGGAGGCACGGTCAGCGGATGGCAAACTGCTCGCCAAGGCAACCTTCACGAAAGCCATTGTTCAACTTTCACCCAAAGCGAGTAGATTGTAAGATACGTATATATAGGTAAAAAAGACGCTTAGCCTGACCAATTGATGGATTTCAAATCAATCCCGTCCTGCACCATCTCCCACAAGGGTGAGAGTTCCCTGAGGAAGTCCACTTTTGCAGTGACTTTATTGACGACAAAGTCCACCTCCTCCTTTGTTGAGAAACGACCCAATCCGAAGCGAATACTTGAATGTGCCATATCGTCATCCGCACCCAAGGCATGCAGCACATACGATGGTTCGAGACTTGCAGAGGTACACGCGGAACCACTCGAGAGAGCAATATCCTTGAGTGCCATCAACAAGGATTCACCTTCCACATAAGCGAAAGAGACATTGACACAACCTGGATACGTAGACTGCGGGTCTCCATTGCGGACGGTATGCGGTAATGCCAATAATCCAGAAAGCAGCCGTTCACTCAGCATACTGACGTGTTTGTGATCATACGCCAAATCTTGCTGTGCCAAACGACACGCTTCACCGAAGCCGACAACAAGCGGCGTTGCAAGGGTACCTGAGCGTAATCCACGTTCTTGACCACCGCCATTGATGAGGGGTTCTAATCGCACTCTTGGACGACGACGAATATACGCAGCGCCAATACCCTTTGGTCCATAAATTTTGTGTCCACTCAGTGACATGAGATCAATGTTGGACTTATTCACATCCACAGGGATCTTGCCAACCGCTTGTGCTGCATCGGTATGGAAGAAGATTTTCCGTGATCGACACAAACGACCAATCTCTTCGACTGGTTGAACAACGCCAATTTCATTGTTGACAGTCATGATGCTGACGAGGGCGGTATCGGGACGCATAGCCGCTTCGAGTTGTGCCATGTCGACGAGTCCGTTTGTTTGTACTGGCAAGTACGTCACCTCGAATCCTTCATCCTGCAAAACCCTGCATGAATCCAAGACACACTTGTGCTCCGTTTGCGTTGTGATGATGTGTTTCTTGTTTTTCCCATAGAAGCGCATGACGCCCTTGATGATCATATTATTGGCTTCCGTTGCGCCCGATGTGAAGATGATTTCCTTTGGGTCTGCACCAATCAAGCCTGCGATATGCTTACGTGACGCTTCAATAGCCTTTTCCGCTTCCCAACCATACCAATGTGTGCGAGAATGCGGGTTGCCATAACCCATGAGTGAATAAGGCAACATGGCATCATTCACACGCGGATCCACAGGCGTCGTCGCTTGCATATCCAAATAAATCGGTCGTTGTCCAGCACCCGTACCATCACCAACAACTGATTGACCCGTTGCGCTTTGTTCAGCGCGCGAGAATGCATGATTCGCCACGAATGCCGCTTCATCGAGAGACTGACCAACACTGATCTTTCCGACTGCTTTTGCGCCACTTGGTGTGCTTGGCGCTACATAGCGTCGTATCAAGGCGCGCAGCGGGCTGCTGCCTGTTTGTCTGAGGCTCGTTCTCAGCATCGTTGGCTATAAGTCGTGATGAGTTGGTGGGTAGATGCTGGCGTTTGTGGTGTAGTCAGCTGAAATATTTGAAACCCTCACGACCAAGACACAGACTACAGTCATTGTAGTACAGTAGAGGAAAAGCTTCACGCTAGCTTGGGTATGGAAGGCGAACAGGTGGCCGTTGTACCGAGAGACGCGCGCTATACAGACATCACGCCCGATAACACCCACACCGCTGTTGAAGAAACCGCGCAAGCTGTCAAGAAACGACGACCGGCGCGACGCCAGGCAGAAGGCCGACGTGCTGGTGCTCATGGCGGCAGTGGTGGTGTGGCTGCACCGGGACAAGTGTATAATATCTGGTACAGTGCGTGGTCTGGTGGTGATCGCGAAGATCGACTTGCATCAGAAGCGAAAGCAGAGAGTCAGTGTGATCCCGTCCGGGATAGTGGATGGACGCAAGCGGATAAGAAACGCGGCAGTTACTTCTGTCTCTTCTTTGCACGGGGTTGTTGTCCGAATGGTCCCGATTGTGGGTATCTCCATCGCTTGCCACAACCAACAGACATCTACCCACCCAATGTCGATTGCTTTGGACGAGACAAGCATGCCGACTATCGAGATGATATGGGCGGTGTCGGCTCTTTCTTACGGCAAAACCATACCCTCTACGTCGGTCGCATCACGACCACCAATGATATCGAGGAACAAGTGGCGAATGCCTTTTGCGTTTGGGGACAAGTCGAACGGATTCGCGTGCTCAACTCACGAGGCATTGCATTTGTCACATACTTGCATCAACATTCAGCAGAATTTGCAAAAGAGGCGATGGCGCATCAATCGCTTGCATCAGACGAAGTCCTCAATGTTCGCTGGGCCTCTCAAGATCCAAATCCACAAGCAGCAGAGCGGGATGCGCGCCGGGCAGAGGAACAAGCGGCTGCTGCGATCCGGAAAGTCTTGCCTGCTGCGTTCCTTGCAGAGCTAGAAGGTTCAGCGCACGGTGGGAAGCGGAAGAGGGAGGATTTCGGGTTGGAAGGGTATCGTCCGCCGGATGCAGTTTGGTTTCAACGCGGTCAAGGAGCCGTCAATCCTGCTGGGCGGACAGAAGGTAGCCAGGAGGCAAAGCGTATTGAAGTCGGGGATGGAGAGGAAGCAGAAGTGGAAGAACAAAGCACAGGGATTGTGGGCGGCCGAGCATTGCAGGCACTCAAACAGCTGCAGGAATGGAAGGCAGCAAGTCCCGTGGTCAAACAACCGCCAAGACTGGCCAAGAAGCCGGCCTTGGTTGCGTATGATAGCGACGGGGAGTAGTCATGTAACAACAAAGCATATAGCATAGCACTAGCATTCTCTCGTGTTTGAAATTGGTTATTGGCTCGTCTAGTGCGCGGGTGCTGGTAATGCACTCTTTGCCTTTTCCTCTTCCTCTTTGATGAAGTTCCTGCACGGTCAGCAATTTCCTTGGAAAACAATCCGCAAACATACAAGATGAATGACTCTTCGTCCTTGCTGCTCGCGTCAATGGGAGGCATGGCCTTTTTGAGGTCCTCGGTTGTCTTTGTGGAGGGTGAGCCAGATACGGCATAGGCCACGCCGCCGAAGAACGTGGTGAGTGTTGCGATGGAGAGCCACTCTGCGCCGATCTTACGGCCTGCAATAACGTAAGACATGGCTGCTGCTGCTGCTGCTGGGGTTCCTCCTTGGTACGCTGTCTGTGTCTTGTCGGTCGTTGACTCGTTGCCAGGGTTAGGCAGAGCATCTTCAGGGTTGAGACTGCCGCATGAAATCAACAAGAAAGAGAAGAAGAAGAAATGACTGGAGCAGACTGGAGAAGACTGGAGCAGAGCAGACAAGACACCCAGCTACTACTTACTCAGACATGCCTACTGTATGCTCACCTGCTCAAACCCGCTCTACAAGCACACCACTAACACACCCCAGCGATTCTCAAACACCCGCAGGCACCGTGGTAACGTCTCCGCCGGTCACGGTCGTGTCGGCAAGCACAGAAAGTCACCAGGTGGTCGTGGTCTTGCCGGTGGTCAGCACCACCACCGTATCAACATGGACAAGTACCATCCCGGTTACTTCGGTAAAGTCGGTATGCGTCACTTCCACGACTCGAAGAAGACGCTCGGCACCATCAACCTCGACAGGTTGTACAGCTTGTTCACCCCCGAAGTCAGGGAACAGCTCGTCGCCGGCAAGTTTGGCGACAAGGCACCTGTTCTTGACTTGACCTCGCTCGGTTACAACAAGTTGCTCGGAAAGGGCAGGTTGCCTGAGGCTGCCATCATTGTGCAAGCACGATTTGTTTCGCGTCGCGCAGAGGAGAAGATCAAGGCTGCCGGCGGTGTTGTTGTCATCAAGGCATAAACACCTCTTCACTCTCAACGACATTACATTTTGCATATGATGCACGTCGCTCCCTTGGCATCAGCCCAGCAAGACACACAGAGTGTTTGCGGCATATCCTATATAGGCTCACACCAAGCGAATGCATCACCTTTTTGAAAACTCACTTCGAGCTCAATCCGAGCTGTTCATTCTTGCCATTGTTGTCAAGTCTGAGCAAAGTGTTGTGCAACAGCTGCACATGACGCGCTCATCTTGGATGGTCATGCACAGCGTTGATCACGTTCGACTGCTGACCACGGCATTTGCAGCTGTTGCCCTCCTTTTGTTCGACTTGTGGCCACCCTGTGTTGTCCTTGACCTGTCTTGTCCATCCCATTCTGACATGCCTTGAATTTGTTTGACATTGTAGCATCTATAAAGACCAAGTCCATTCAATTCAACCTATCAGTCATGTTTTCACCTAACGGATGTTCTGTTGCCGTGCTCTCCTGTATCTCTCAAAACCTGTGACTCTTGAAGAGTGTGTCTGTCGTGTTGTCAGCTTGACCACGAGAATTCAAACACAGCTAATCAGTCCCTTGGGCGACAGTAGAATGGCAAGCTACCCGTAGATTGAGAATCCTGTACATTTTCATTTGAGCTTGAGCATCGCTGCGACGCAGCTGCAACACAATGTAAGCTTCTTGACCTGGACTGCTCGGGTGTTTGCGCCGCGTAAATCTGGTCTATCCCCTGCGTAATCCCGGGAGGACTGGGCGCATTTGATGTAAGTGTCCAATAGCAGAACGCCTCCAGAGCTCAGGACGCTACACAGGAAGAGACCCGGGTAGTCAGGCTGTCAGAGCTTGGAAACCAAATGCCGTCGACGTTCTCGGGAGCGGATCTCATGCACACGGGCAGCGTAGTCTCACGGTTTGCTCTCTCGCGGATGATGGGGATCCTCGCAAATTCGCACTCCCATAGTCTTAAGTCGAGAGGGCTCAACTGAGGACCAATTGCATCGGATGCCAAAGGGCTGGCGTACACGCACCAGATGGCTATCAATCGCGATTCGTGATTTGCGTCTATGTGTACAACACTGTATATGCACAATCTATAATGCCATCATATGCATGCGGAATCATTGCGGACTCTTGCTACCCTCTCGACATCAGCTAGGACAATCTCACAGGCTGCTTGTGAAGTCGTGATGGGCATGGGATTTCGTGCAGGAGGACTGCGGTCAACTCTGCAACTTCATCTGCAAGGATGTCTGCTCCGGTAGACGTCGAGTCGTCAATTGGCAAGCTCTGAAGCTCAAGCTTAAGCTCAACGTCGATCGATATCGGAACATTCGCTGCCTTTTTATTTATTTATTTGCATTCAAAGCTATCAAGTAGCTATGAGTCTAGAATGTGAATGGTAGGATGAAATGAATGACTTCACGAACGTCTGTGAACGCGGTCTCGCGCATTCACTTGCCAAGTTGCTATCAGGTTGCAAGTGCGTAGAAGGAAATCAAGCAAGTTGGACTTGAGAAACCAAATCTTAAGCTCGAAAACGCGGGGACGCCACCACGAATGGCATTTTGAGGTCGATCAGTGCACGGATGACGGCTGTCAAAGTAGACCACAGGTTCCACAAGTTCCACAAGTTCCACAAGTTCCACAACTCAAGGCGATTTTGCGAAGCCCTACCTCACAGTCTCAGCTCGGACTCAGCTGCAACACCGGAGGCTCAAGGTACATAAGGAAGGATGGCCCAATTTGCTCTTACATCCGCATCATCTTGTTCTTCCCTCAGTAGCCCAGATGCTCTTTGCCCTTGCTGCGTACGCAGCTGTCGTTACCGCCGCTGCCCTGCCGGAAAATGAGAAGCGTCAATTCTCACCCGTCGTAGAGCTCGACACGGCGACCGTCACCGGATCGTAAGGTGTTTGTCTTCGACACTCGTCACTAACAACAGATCCCTCCTGGGTATCGACTCTTTCAATGGCATCCCATTCGCTCAGCCTCCAGTCGGCAACCTGCGTCTGCGCCCACCGCAGCCCATCACCGCCAATCTCGGCAACATCAACGCGGTCGGTATGCCCAAATCATGCCCACAGAGCATCCAATCGTCTGATTTGCAAAAGCTGCCACCTGGTGTTGTTCAGACACTTCTGAACACTCCCTTGTTCACGGCTGTGGCCGGCGCCAGCGAAGACTGCCTCACGCTCAATGTTCAGAGGCCTTCTGGCATTGCTGCCAATGCCAAGCTTCCCGTCTTTGTGTGGATCTACGGAGGCGGCTTCACCGCCGGCTCTGCTGGTATGTATGATGGCTCGGGCTTAATTCGTGCCTCTCAAGCCAGCTCGAGCATCGTCTACGTCGCTCTGCAGTACCGTCTCGGTGGTTTCGGTTTCCTGCCTGGCAAGGAGGTGCAGGACTCAGGTAACGGTAACCTCGGTCTGCTTGACCAGCGACTTGCCTTACAATGGGTGGCCGACAACATCGCCAAGTTTGGTGGTGACCCCGACCGTATCACCATCGGAGGCGAGTCGGCCGGTGCCATTTCTGTATTTGATCAGTTGGCCTTGTACGACGGTGACAACACGTATAAGGGTAAGCCACTCTTCAGGGGTGCCATCATGAACTCGGGCAGCGTCGTCCCCGCTGATCCAGTGAGTTGTCCTAAGGGTCAGGTCATCTACAACCAGGTTGTGCGAGAGGCTGGATGCGCTGCCGCTGCAGACACCTTGCAGTGTCTTCGTGAGGTTGATTTCGATACTTTCAACCGTGCTGCAACCTCGCCACCTGGTATCTTTGACTACTCGAGTGTGGCGCTCAGTTATCTGCCTCGACCAGATGGTAAATCATTGACCGACAGTCCAACGACACTTGTTCAGCAAGGCAAATTTGCCAAGGTCCCATTCATCGTGGGTGATCAGGAAGACGAAGGTACTTTGTTCTCTCTGGTCCAAGCAAACTTGACCACAACCGCCGACGTTGTCGACTACCTTGACACTTACTTCTTCAATAACGCTCCCCGAACTCAGATCCAGAGCCTCGTGGACTCTTACCCAAACAACCCCATTGCTGGATCTCCTTTCCGCACTGGTCTGTTGAACATTCTCTACCCACAATACAAGCGTCTCGCTGCGCTTCTTGGCGATGCGACCTTCACTTTAACTCGACGCATCTTCTTGGAACTTGCTGCACCTCAGGTCCCAAAGGCATTCTCTTACTTGGGCTCGTACAACTACGGCACGCCCATCCTTGGTACCTTCCACGCAAGTGACATTCTGGCACTCTACTTTGTGCCTGGATACCCACAAGCCACAATCCAACGATACTACATCAATTTCATCAACAACCTCGACCCGAATGTGGGCGTAAAGCCAACCGTTGCATGGCCGCAGTGGACGACTGCCAAGCAGTTGTTGAATATTGAGGCACTGTCGAGCAAGCTTATTCCGGACAACTTTAGGGAGAGCAGTGCTGCTGTCTTACGCTCGGGCGTCAGCGGTGCCTTCAACATTTAAATGTAACATGCTTTTGTAGTTTACCACTCTTCTGGGAATCAGAGCCTTCAGTGATGCCAGATTCGAAATCGACTAGAAAGTTGAATGCTCTACAAGTGGTCCGATAGATTTTCGTAGCACAAGACCCAAACTACACATGCATATAAGTGTAAGCGCTTTCGTTAGCAGTATCAAAGGGTAACAGAGAAGAACGTAATATCATGAATATCATCATTATCATTAAAGACTACTATCTGACAAGTATTTACCATTGCCAGGCCGATGGCGGGTTGGCGTTGGCACTCCCCAAGATGCTGATACCAGTGCAGTCTGTTCTGGTCGTCTTCTCAGCAGCGAAGATCTCATATTCACCCGCTGCATCTGCAACCGGACATGCAAGGAAGCTTTCTTGACCATTGAAGAGCAAGTCGACATTGGGGCCCGTTGCCATCGGGCTCACTGAGAAGCCTGTGACTGTAGAGCCAGTGCCAGTGTTGCCTGAATGAGGGACCGTGTAGGATAGACGGCCATCAGAGTTTACATACACCTGCTGGCCGCCAGGAACGGAGACTGCAAGAGAAGCGAGACCATTTGCAATAAGGAATGAAGTCGTGCTTGTGGTAGGGAAGCCAGCAAGCTGAGGCACATTGGGGGTCTGCGAAGTAGGTGCTGTGCCACCGATGCGAATAGCACTGCCCTTTGCATACAGGGGTCTCAAGTGCACATTGATGTCGCCGGAGCGAGTAGAAATGAGGTTGTAGGTGTTGACAGCAGCAGGTGCAGAGCTTGTCGCTGGCGCATCGTTTTGCGCAACAGGTGCCGCAGAGGCAAAGGCGAGAATGCTTGAGGCGATGAAAGCTGAGAAGTGCATATTGATGAAAGGAAGTAGTAGAAGAAGTAGAAGTCGGAAGAAAGGACTGGTTGAATGCTTTGTAGAGGATGGGAAGCTGCCCTTCTTATAGACTGGGCTGTCCAGCAGTAGGGTCTATTTCAAGAGCAACGACGCTATTTCTGGAGGCCATGTACAGCAAGGATGGAGCTAAAGAGATCTGATGATCGTCGCAACAAGGGCGTCATAGCACATCCCCAGGCGGTTGTGTAACGGGTGTCAGTATCTCCGTCGTCTTGCCCAGCAGGGAAGATCAATGCGTGCAGATCTCGGCTACTCCCAGGCTAATTGCGCCTCAGATGGGCAGCCAGGGGCTGCAGCCAAATTTGGAATCTTGCCCTACCTGCGTAGTGCTCAGCTGATTCAACGGCCAGGAAAGGTAAGCTGTCACAGGACGTGTTACAATGAGGAAACAGTCAGGCTCACCAGCTTGCTGTAATACGCGCATACCTGCTTTGCACATCTATCTCCGCGGAAACTTGGACTGGCGCTCCCGTTGTACATAGCAGATTCCATGATACTGCTTGAAAAGGAGGGTAGTGGATGAATCGTGATACTTGCAGGCATTCTGTGTACATCGCTGCGTCGGGTCGTCGCGATACGGCCCCACACAAGCTCGGGTCATGGCATAGAATTGCGACGAGGCAGGAGGGCGAAACGACTCAGTCTTCGTCAAAACACTCATTTTGACTCTTTCAGCAGGTCATATAAAGACTAGCGTGCATCCTTGAACATGGTTCTAGCTACCTTCAGCGACGGTCGAAACCAACAATGCATCCAGTAGCAGCGATCAAGGCATCCTGGCGCCCTTCGCCACCAGATTATAATTGCGCGCATATACAAGGTCTGCCTGAATTCGGCACGAGCGCACCAGGCGAGCACATCGATCAATATACGCTTTGTACAATACAAGAGAGCAAGCACTCTTTTGGATTTTCTCGAGCATCTTTGCCTAGCAAATCATCGAATATCATGGCGTCCTGTCGAATGTGGAAGAAGGATCCAGGAGCAAAGTCTCAGCAGTCCTTGACGATGCGTAATTCAAGCTTGCAGAAGCCTACACAAGCCGTATGGATGAGAGTTCGAATCAAGCTGAAGTTCTGGGCGATGACGGAGCATGTTATTTCAGTATCAATCCCCGAGCTTGAGGCAAGTCACGTATCCTGGAATCCAGTTCAGCGATGCATGTCACCGTTTCGGATTCATTCTCTGCGAACGTATTGTCTGCCTGAAGCTATGGACAAGGCAAGTATGAAGCTCGACCGTCCTTACGGTCTCTACACCGGGCCGCGCATCAGGGATGATGATGAGGAAGACTTCTCTCAGTTGAACTTGATCGAGAGACATCATTCCTCCATCTTGGCAATGCGGCCGCATCGCATCGCGCACCGACCTGGGGTTCACGTTCAACGTGATACCATTCAGGTCGCCAAGTCAGCTCATTCTCAACACTTACTTCATGTGCGGCCTCCATATAATTGCCAAGATCTTGATTGAAGATACTCGCTACGAGGTGAAATCTGCCCGGCGGTACAAAATTTGCCGACTCGCTGTATGTGCCGCTGGTCTAGCGCTTCTTGCCGAGCTGAATGCACTGCGAGGCACTCGCAAGTGCAAATTGGACGATCATTCTGCCATTGATCTTTCTGTTGATTCGAAGGGCTATCTTTTGGCTGACCTGTCTTTCAGGGTTGATACACTGGATACTTACGCAGAGACTGCTCATGATGCCTTCTTCGCTGCAGCATATCCCGCTGCATCTGCTGATTGAGGCGGGTGATGCAGTGCCGTTGGCTGCTTGTTCGATCGTCTTCATCGCTCACAGAGTAGGCTCGCAGTCTGAGGCTTGCAGATTGAGAAGTCGAGGACAGTTTCAAATTTATGTAAACCATCTCGATATCCGATCATTGTACAGACTATGCTTTTGCCAGGGATGAATGACTGTGTCTACGGGCGACGACCAAGATCACAGACTGCTACGATCAGTTTCATGGTCAGAGTCACGATCAGGATCAGGACCTCGAGTAAGATTGATATTGCCAGAGCGAGTAGAAATGAGGTTGTAGGTGTTGACAGGAGAAGGTGCTGAGCTTGCCGGTGGCGGGCCGTATTACGTGACAGATGTTGCAGAGGCCAAACTGTTCTTGAGGCAATGAAAGCTGAATATTGTATATGCATCGAAATGGAGTAGGAGCAAAGTGAGGAGCAGTGCAAATTCATACGTATCATCAGCATTATCATTATGGACTAGTATCTTATGGAAATCTACCACTGCCATGCCTGAGGAGGGTTGGCGTTTGGAACACCAAGAAT
>QXDU01000276.1:0-55335 GCA_003717275.1 Protomyces pachydermus | reverse complement strand
GGGGGGGGTCTCACCTGCGGTATACAGCGCCGAGTCTGGGCCGGGCTAGGGATGCGAGAGCGCGTCTGCCCGTTGTCTGTCTGCCTGTGAGTCGGATGAGCTGTACTGCACTCACCCTGGTTGATGCTGCCCACGTGAGGCTGCTGGAAATTGTTGCGCAACTTCGACCCCTCCGCAGCTGGCTACATACATAACCCCCGTCCTCCCGCGACAGGAAAGGCCGCCGCTCTGCACGGCACTCCTCGGGCTGCTCATCACTAGGCTCTCGCACTGTTCTCTTATCAAGCTTTATCGGGTCTCGAGAATGGTTATGATCATATAGCGACTCGAACAAGTTCCCTCTGTTTTGTTTAGCCGCACTGCATATCGTACCTTGCAACCTTCATGACCGACGAAGACGGCAGAATAGAGGCCCAAGTGGCTATCGATACATCGCAAGCTGCCCAGGCTCTATCGCGGCCGGCCTCACCACAAGCATCGCAACCCGCGCCTTTCACATCACTACGGTCGAGGCGCTTCGATGCATCTGTCCCGCGGCGCAAGACTTTGACGGGCCGCGCGCTCCTGGCCCAAGACTCGAGCGACGAAGAGGATGTTCGTCCTTTGGCTGTGCTAATACCATCAAAACCTAGCGAATATGGAGCGTCGAGGGCAATATATAACAGAAGGTCTCTGTCGCGCGATATGTTGGATCGCACGTCAGATATAGACATCGCGTCGCCTGCTCCTCCCTCTCGATCGATGAGTTTTGCTGAGGTCATGTCGCGCCTCGAGCAGGAAGACGCGCCACGCCCAGAAACGGACACAATGCCACCGCCGACCGTCTCGCTCCATGCTCCCATGTCTCCGGCTCCGAGCACCAATGGGACATCCTCAGTCAACCTTAACAATTCTCACAGGCGCAACTTGAGCTCGAGTTCAGCTGCAGCGCGGCAACTGGCTCGGTTGTCTGCTGATTCCCCTCTCTGGTCGCCCGGTGCCAGTATTGAAGACCTCTTCAGTAGTACTGCCTCACGCGACGACCTTGTCTTGTCCGATCCGCAAGTGCTGCAGGACTACAAGATTTTGCGCCGACGCCAGGCCATCATTCGTGAGCTCGTCACCACAGAGCTCGCATTTTCCGAGGACATGAATATTGTTGTGCAAGAATTTCAAGAACATGTTGACAGCTGCAGGGGCTTCAGTGCTGTAGATTCGCAGCTCATCTTTGGTTCTGTTGGCCCTGTTGCTGAATTTGCCAATGACTTTAGCTACGAACTTGTGACGGCAGCAAACCCAATTCTGTTTGAGGACGGCACAGACATGCCTCGGTGGCAAGAAGCAGATGGCACAACTCGGATAGGCTCTACCTTTGCGAGTTTCCTCGGTCGCTTACAAAAAGTCTACAGCAACTACTGCTCTGGTCATGAACGCGCTGCATCACGCTTGCACGAACTTCAAAAGGATCCCGGCGTCGCTGCTTGGCTCGCAGAACGTCACCCTACAGACCGGGCTAGCTCGTGGGATCTCGCATCTCTCATGATAAAGCCCGTCCAGCGTGTGCTCAAGTACCCTTTGCTCTTGACGACTCTACTCGAAGCAACGCCAAAACATCACGAAGATCATTGGTTCATTGAGCTGGCCCTCAAGGACATGCTCACTGCAGCAGAGATGATCAACAAGATGCAGAAACGGATCAGTCTTGTCGGTTCAGTGGAGCGCAAGGCGCCGTTTGATCTTCAATCAGGACTGGCCAAGAGTATTGCACGTAGGGCAGCAAAAGTGAAACAAAGTGCTGGACTCGAGCCTGTTCCTGAAAGCGATTCCGTTTACGACCGACTTCACGAGTCCTTCAAGCTACAGCGGTCACTTCTCCATTCCCTCAGAGCAGAAGTCACTGAATGGCTTCAGGCAATGAGGCAATCGCTTCAATATCATGCTGCATTCGCGGCTGCGCTACATGACTTTGAAACCTGCGATCGCCGTACTACTTATGATGGCGCCCCTAATTGGGGCCGTTATAGAGTTGCAATCAGTGACTTGCAAAGCCGTACGCTCATTGAGCTGACACACGGACTCGAACGCGAAGTTTTCCAACCGCTTTCGCTGATTGAAAAGGCGTATGCTTCTCCTGCTGCTGTGATGCGCACTCGCGACGACCAACATCAAGAAGCGCATCGCTTGCGAGTCAAGCTGCTGAGCAACACAGCACCGGATCCAGAACTCAGCAAGCATTATGAAGGAATTGTCGAGCGATACAACGCACTCAACTCTTCACTCATTTTGGAATTGCCGCAGTTCCTCACTTGTACAAAGCGAGCAGTGAAGTGTGTCATCTACGGGTTGACCAAGATTCAGAGTTCATGGTACGGCAGCTGGGTTGAACAGTTGGTATTGCTCTTTGAGCCGGGTGCGGATGTGTTTAGCATACGCGAGCCCTTCAGAGAGCGATTCGCTCTGATTCTCTCCCTGGCAAAGGAGCTATCGCTCACAGCGGGTGCCGATCAACGATACATGGACAGACGGGGAAGCTTCGCACGTACCAGGCCTGTCCCAACGGGCAACTGGCCATCACGTCGCATCAGCATGGCCAACTCACAGCCTCCGCCAAGCTCCTCTATGGCAAATGCTCGTCTGTCGTCAGATTCCTCGACTGATGCAGCGAGCCTCTCCTCTTTGGGATACCCGGCAGGTGGCAGCATCAGCGGTTCAGTCTTGGGTCGTGTCCCTAGTGGACAAGCCAGCAGTGTCAGCAGTGTGACAACCACTGGCAACGCGTTGCCTTCTCATGTGCGTTCCGGGAGCATGAACCTAGCACATCCGGGAGGCTCGACCGGACATTTGCCCTATGCCGGTGCTGGCACCGCTGGATCTCGCATGTCCTCTCGCCCAAGCTCAAACCGCAATTCATACGTAAGCGGACACGGCGGAAGCAGTCTGCACAGCGTCCACCCATAGCTTGACATGTAAAGAAAGCCTTAGAATATGCACACTGCACAAAGCCTGACACTGCTGGTGCTGGCCTCTTTTCAGATGGGACTTTCGGAGGTCGGCCGGTTGAACCCCGCAATCAACTTTTTATGCAGATGAACCAATCCCCCCACGAAAACGACACAGAGTCTCCTTCAGGTTGCACACGAGATTAGTGTTGTATAGTAGAGCATGGTCCTCTTCAAGTCTCCCTATCCTTCCATCACCATCGAGGAAAAGACTGTCCCGGAATTCTTGTGGGACCGACCATTGCCCGACAGACCGTATGTTACGGATGTGGCTACGGGTCGCGAGCACTCCTTCAAACAGGCACGATCGCTGAGTCAAAGGCTAGGTCAAGGTCTGGTTGAGAAGCTGGGTTGGAAGAAGGGCGAGGTCATGTGCATCTTCTCTGCGAACACCATCGACTTTCCCTGTGTCGTCTATGGTGTGCTGATGGCCTCTGGTGTCGTAACACCTGCCAACCCTGGGTACCAGGTGCACGAGCTAGTGCATCAGCTCAAAGACTCGGGAGCCAGGGCGCTCACGACGCATCCCGACAATTTGGCTATTGCTCTGCCAGCGGCAGATCAAGCGGGTATCCCTCGAAGCAGCGTCTTTGTGATTGAGCCAACGGCTAAGGACGGGGTTCAGTCTTGGATGAGCCTGCTTGGATCGAAGGAGATTGGTTTCGAGCGTGTCCGCAAAGACACAAACGTTGAGACGGACCTCGCCTTCCTCGTTTATTCGTCCGGTACTACAGGCTTGGCCAAAGGCGTCATGCTTTCACACCGCAACATTGTATCGAATGTGCAAATGAATGCCGCCGTTGACGGCAAGTATTTCACAGCCGAGACCGTCGTTGGCGCTGTTCTTCCTTTCTACCATGTCTTTGGACTGACGTGCATCATGCAGCTCGGCTTGTACAAACAGGTCAGACTTGTTGTCTTCAAGCACTTTGAGCTCGAGGTCTTCCTGCAAGCTGTGCAAAAGTTTGGGATTAGCTTCATGCACATGGCACCCCCCATGGTGTTGCGTCTCGCGAAGGATGCCATCGTTGACAACTATGACTTGTCGTCCCTGAAAATGATCAACTCGGGAGCCGCTCCTTTGAGTGCGTCCTTGACGAAAGAGGCTTCTGCACGCATCAAGGTGCCTATCAAGCAAGGCTACGGCCTGACTGAGACATCACCTACGAGTAACGCACAGGATTGGGACCATTGGGAGAAGTTCATGGGCTCAGTCGGTCCCATGTGCCCCAATCTCGTCGGTAAGATTGTTTCTGAAGATGGCAAAGAACTTGGTCGCAACGAAGATGGAGAGATCTGGTTCAAGGGTCCCAGTATCATGCGCGGCTACCTGAACAACCCCTCTGCGACAAAGAATGCCTTGACAGAAGACGGCTTCTTCAAAACTGGTGATATTGGCCGAATTGATGACCAGGACAATCTCTACATCACCGATCGCCTCAAGGAGCTCATCAAATTCAAAGGCTTTCAAGTGGCGCCGGCAGAGCTCGAGGGCTTGCTATTGACGTACCCAGACATTGCTGACGTCGGCGTCGTCGGCGTATTCGATGAGTCACAGGCAACGGAGCTGCCTCGAGCCTATGTTGTGCTCAAGCCTGGCGTGGAAAAGAGGGCCAGTCATGCCAAGGATATCATTGCTTTTGTTGCGAGCAGGGTGGCGAAACACAAGCAGATTCGTGGTGGTTGTTTCATTATCGACCAGATCCCAAAGTCGCCGAGCGGCAAGATTTTGCGTCGCGTGCTCAGAGACAGGAACGATCCGCTCGAAGTAAAGGCTAGATTGTAGGTGGATAATTCTTGTAGATGCAGTATAGATGAGAACGCTTGACATGACTCATTACTTTGGTGCCGCCTTTGGTTTCTCGGGCTCGTCGCCGCAACCGCAATCATACTTCTCGAGGACATTGCCGCAGTCGTATTCGGGTTTGCCAAGCTTCTTGTTGACCTCGTTGTGAATTGAGCAGCCCCACAAAGCGGCTGCTTTCCGACTCGACGTCTGGACTGGAAGCTTTGTGAGCAATTGTAGGAAATCGTCTGCACATTCGCCACACGGGTACAGCTCGCCAAAGAGTCCCACGAATGACTTGAGCTTAGACTTCTCCAGATCAGATGGGGCTTCCGGATAGCGTGCAAGAATGGTGTGCAGAAGGTGCCAGGCTGAACGTCCCAGTGCGGCTCTGGCAGTCTCGTTGGCCATCTTTCCCATGATGGGCGTGACGGGGACGTGCTGTTTCGCTGGCTCGGATGCATCTTGGCCAGCTGTGACACCAGGTGCCTTCATGGTCCCTACATTTTGGCCTCCATAGAGGGCATCGTCGAGCTTTGCGAGGATGCGGCTGTATACTACGTCGGGGGTTTTGCCGTCTGGAGTCTCCCTGGGGAGCCAGAGAAAAGCAACTGTGAACGCTGCGAAGAAGATGAGGAGCACAAGCGAGATTGGCCGCGTATAGCTCTTCCTCATTTCCGTAGCTGTATGAGCGATTGAAGTCGTGCCCTTTCTCTTCACTTGAGCCCTCTGCTGATTGAGGTGCTCAGGAGGCGACTATGCGCAGCAAAAGGGGGCGCTTCGATGATTGAGGAGCTCGCAGTGAGGAAGAAGCCTCCAGTGCAATCGGTCTGACTAGAGTCACGGCAACACAAGCATCAGGCTACTCTGGCCCATCTCTGCAGCTCAAGTCAGCAGTGTGGTCGACTGAAGTGGTCGTGGCCGCTGCTCTGAAGGGAAACATCACGCACAGACGACGAGCTGCGACATCAGAGCTGACCCCCCAGTGCCGGCCATGGACCCAAAGATCTTCAGGCCGCGTATCCTCGCCATCCTGAAGACAGCCGACCTCGAGACTGTCAGTGCGAAAAAGATCAGGAAAATACTGCAGGAGCGCACGACACAAGATCTGACGGGTATCAAGGTAAGTGCACGCGGCGACAGCCCAGAACGCTTGCTGATATGCTGCTAGGCCGAGTTGAATGAGCTCATCAAGGAGTGTTTCACATCTGTGACGCAGCCGAGTAGTGAAGACGAGCCTCTGTCACAAGGCCCGAGACCGCCAAAGAAGCGCAAGATCAAAGATGAGGATGGCAGCGTGCGCATCGAGAAGCAAGAGGACGATGGACACTTAGCAGTCAAGCAAGAGGATAGGGATCGTCAGCTAGCGGTCTCGCTTCAGTCAAGCTACGGGAATGAGCGACAGGCACGCAGTACAACAACCAAGAAGGGGATTGCGAAACGAAAGACGCCCAAGAAGCCCAAGGCCAAGTCAAATACGACGGTGGACTCGGACGACGATGGTTCTACAACGAATAAACGGTCTGCCCGCGTCATCTCTGAAAAGCAAAAGTCTGCCATAAAGAGAAATCCCTTCAACAAACTCCTGCGCATCTCTCCGGAGCTCCAACGGATTTGCGGCGAACCTTATGTGTCGCGACCCCAGGTCTCGAAACGTATCTGGGTCTACATCAAAGAGCGTAGTCTCCAAGACCCAAGTGATAAGCGATACATCAATTGCGACGAGGTGCTGCAAGATATACTCAAGAAACCTCGCATACACATGTTCACCATGAGCAAAGCGCTGCAGCCTCACATGTGGGACGATGGCACCAATCCGCAGCCACCGTCGTCAGATGATGACAAGCCGGACATCAAGCCAATCCCAAAACTTGAGTGCAAAACTGAGGGAAGTCGCGACAATGAGGCCCATCTCGAGCACTACCTTATACAGGAACAGAATGATTATAATGATGCTGAGGAGGACGACGACAGAGAACACGCTTGGCTATACGAATCAGACGCTGAGGACTGAACATGGCCTTGCAATTTTGGAATGCTTGATCTTTCAATAATTGTATCATCACGCTCGCTCTTTGTTCACAACGGCTTGTTCTGCACGAGCAATGTTTTCTTGTGTGTACTTACCAGGATGTCCCAGTGCAAGCAAGATGACTGCAATAATGACGGGGAAATAATCCAGCATGGCAAACAGGATCTCCGACGTTGCTGCCTTGGAATTGACTCCATCAGCTGATTCTGCCAGACGGAATACTGTTCGCAAAAAGATGAGAAAGGAAGCCGCTAGCAGTAGTAGAATGTGGGAGGGGATGTTCTCTCTACCAGCACGCAGGAGATGGTACTTGGCCCTCGTCGGATTTTGTACAACAACAGTGCCTGTTTCTTCTGACCGAGTGAGCACAGAAGCCATGCTGTTCCAATAAGGTGTAGTGAACGCAAACAGAGAAAGCAAGATGAAGAAGACCATGAAGGCGGCTGTTTGCACTGCAAGACCTGCAATGACAGCCTTGTTTGCGTTGCTTGGATCCTTGCCGTTACTACTTGCAGCACCAATGCCAGCTGCTCCAGCAACTTGCGCAACAGTGCAGACCACGTCGAAGGTAACAAAGACGATGAGAATCTGTTTCGCCTGTTTTGGTGTCCATTTCCCCGTGGACTTGACGAGGGATGACATACATGCGTAGATTGCGGCCGAGTACAGCACCGGAGCGACGACCAGAAAGAAGTAGGACACCACGAACCAGCGGTAGTCGTACACATTGCCAAGGTAAGAGACCATACGGAATGCATAGCCAACCATTTCAAAGATGCACCCCAGAATCACCATTGAAAAGTAGCGCGTACGATAGCGCGCCGTCAGGTACAGATGAACAATCGTCATGATACCAAAAGTCGCTAGCGCAATTGCAGCGAAGCTTAGTGATGGCGTGTAGCCATAGATGATGATTCTCGCTGAGTATTCTCCACCCGGATTCGGGCGAGAAGGGTCTCGGTAGCCTTGAGGAAAGTTTTCACTCATGGCAGATATTCAAGCAGCAAAGAGACGTTGTCTGTAGAGTGTAAAGCTATAGAAGTCGTACGCGAAATGGGTAGGCGGTGTGCTTGATATATGCAGTGAAAGCGTAGCTGATGTCGTCATGTGCGGTCGCTTAGATTGTTTTGACACATGAGGCTGTGGATTCAGCGTGGATGCGCAGTCTGGGCCGGCCCATTCAGGCAAACTAGTCCTTGCCGTTCTCGAAACGCTCATATCTCCGGACGCACGTCAACGACCTTTGAAGTTCGAATCCGACAACACGCATACAGTGACTCGGTGAGTCGGTGACATGTTCGTTCGGGTGCCTCAGATTGCAACTTGCACAAAAGGCGATAACACTCACGAGCTGAAGCAAACTCGCATGGAGGCGTTCAGCTTCTCGAGCAGCTCTGCGGCAGATGCATCGCTACTCTCGCGAAATGCATCCAGCACGCCATCACACTGAATAGAAAATCCATCTGCAATACCAAGAACGCGTGCTTCGCTCTGTTGAAGATTCTGAATCATTTCGCGCGTTGCATTCTCGAGAATCTCGTACGCTTCCCTATGTAGAGGCCCCAAAGATTGCTTGAATGATGGCTGTCGAGTCTTACCACGCTTCCTCTTCTGGGAGCCATGATGATCATTCTCATCACTGCTCTCGCTGCTCTCAACGGTCAGGTCCAATCCTGGAGCATCAGCAGTGATTGATACTACTGGCTCAGGCAAGAGACCACGCTGCTGAAGAAGCATGTATAACTTGTTGGCAGTCGCAGGTTCATCTGTACGTGTCGTTGTCGTGGTAGGCAATTTTACTGCTCGGGAGGTGGCACTCGGCTTCGTCGCTTTTCCTGTGCGAATTAGTCCACCCAAGCGGATAGGGGTACTCTCTGGCTGGTTGAGAGGCACAGTGCGCCTGCTAGGAATACTTGTGGCGTTCAGCGCATTTTTAATCTGCCCGATTGTCGACGTAGCTGCTGCTCGGAGCGCACCAGCAGATTGAACGAGCGTCCGAGCTCTGTGGACAGCGGTCAATGGAGTCACGTACTGCTGAGCTCGGCCAGCGATGGGCCAAGCCTTCGGCGTACTGGCAATTGTTTGCGCTACTGCCTGATGTCCGGCCATCAGCTTTTGGGTGGAGACTTCAACTGCAGTATGTGGAGAAGAGGGCACTTGAGGTCTTCGCGTTGAGCTTGGTCCGTCAGCCGCGACCATGCGAGGTGCGTTTACCCTGGATGCGAGGTCGGCCACGGCTTGGATAGGCTCTTGCTCGGGCTGAGTAAGTGTTGTCTCTCTCAGTGGTCTCACTTTTGCAGATGGAAGCTCGTCTGCATCTTGTATGGGATCCGAAGATATCATTCGCTGGATGCTCAAACGATCAGTCTGCTTGGTCGGCAGCGGTGACAAAATCTGTTGGTTGGTATCTGCCTTTGCAATGGGAGACTTGTTCGACAGAGGCGCCTGTTGAGCCCTTTCTTCGGCGTCATGCTCTGGTGCTGCCATTGGAGACATGACTTGGTCACTAATGTAGCCGACTTCCATTCCAGGAGCATAGGCTTGTTGGTCAACGGAAGCCTGCCTGGATGGATGCTGTTTGACCTGCTCTACAGATACGGCAGGATGCTCTGTCTGGCCTCTTTCAGGTCCTTGCTTTGTCCAGTGCACAATCTCAGGTCGTTTGACGGCATTGTCATTGACAAGATGCTCGATGCGTGGCATACTCACGGGAGAGGCATGCTTCTTAGATGGTCGGACCAGTTCATCTTCAGAAATATCGTCGCGATTCTTTCGCTTCTTGGAGCTCGATGCGGCTGCTCTGGCTCGCTCACTGCTATCTTGGGCAGTTCGGCTTGGTTTTCCAACCCCTGTTGCTTGCTTAGCCCTGGATGTCTGAGCGCGAGTCTTTTTCAAGCCCGTGGTTGGTGTCGCCGGTGCAGGCGCAGCTTGCTGTGGTACAGCATCCTCGTCGACATCAGAGTCCTGCTTTTTGCTGGCAGTCTTTTTGGCCGGCATCTTCTTCTTCGAGGCGGCTTTCTTCTTGGCCGTTGCCTCCTTCTTGGCTGCAGCACCACGCTTTGTCTTTGGCTTTTGCATTGGACTTGTGGGCATATCGTAATCTGTCTCTGCATCGTCCTCTACTCCTGGCACCTTGACTTTGAGGCTCTTCCCTGGCTTCATGAGCTGAGCATTCACATTCTTCGCTGCAGCCTTGGCAGACGATGGTTGTTTTGCCGGAGGAGGCGAGGGCGAGCTCAATTCACTCGCTTCTGGCTCATCTGGCTGTCTCTTGCCAGGAGCCCTGTATGTCTGTCGTCCTGCTTTACTCTGAGTGGTAAGCGTTGGCACTGGCTTCTTTGCAGATTCGAGTTTGACTGGCTCGGGCTGTTTTTGCTGCGAATCGGGTGGCGCTTCAACCTCGCCAGACGGGCCATCATCATCCTCAAGATCATCCGTCGTGGAGCCAGATGCTGGTTTAACTGGCTCTTGGCTGCTTTGCACTGGACGTCGCGTCAAGGATCGGGCATGCGAGTTGGCCATGGCATCGAACAAGCTATCGACTTCCTTGCTGTTGTGCGGAACGATACGCGAAGCTGGCCGTTGCACAGGTTGATCAGGCTGCGAGGCTCTGGTCACCGATGGAGACTTTCCAGCAGATGAACCACTGACAAAGATTGGTGGTGGTGATATGAGTGGGCTTGTCGGTGTTGCTCTGGAGGCTTTTGTTGCAGATGGCCCCTGAGACTGAGGTTGCTTTTGCATCGACCTGGGCGGTGCAATCTGAAAAACGGGCGAGTCTGAGATGGTCTCATCAAGCGGCGGAGGAGGTGGAGCGGTGAGCACTGACTCGACAGTCTTCACAACGCGGGATTGGGTCACTTCGACTGTATCGACTGTCCTGGGTACATTCTCTTTGGCCGAAGGCGGGCTGATGACAGATTTGCCAGGATCTGTTGATTCAGTGGCTTCAACGACTGGCGAGGCTTTGTGTGTCCTTTTTGACTGAAACCGTTGTGTCAGTGATGGCAGTTCGATGACTTCAGTCTCTTGTGTGTTGGCCATTGCAAGCTTTGTTGCCACGATACCCGGATTCACTTTCGCTGCCGGCAAAGTCATGGGCGAAGGAGAACACTGGACCATCTCAGACAGCTTTTCGCCTCGCTCTTTGGCAGTGAGGGAATGTGCAGACTGTTGACCCACGGGTGGTACCCTGATACTCGCAATAGATGTACGCGCAATGGTTAGAGGCCGCGCTGTACCTGGCAGTTGACGGTCTGCTTCTTTGGCTTGATCGATGCTTGGGAAGCGCAGATGGATGGTCTGCGTGTCTGTACTTTCAAAGGTGCTTTTGCTCTTGAGAAGAAGCGTCGATCCGAGTAACGTCTTGTTTGCAATCTCCTTAAAGTCGATACAGCAGGTCGACCAAGTCTCGTCCATTCTCAAAACAATAACCAAGGATGTTTTTGATACGACTGCTTGGCCTTCGCTGATCTCGCGCTTCTTCTCATCATTGATGGACACGTCCTGCAAGTCAAGCGTTGCAAGAGCCTTGTTGTGTTTTCGTCGCTCTTCATTCAAAGCCAAGGCCAAAGCGACGGAATCGCTGTGCAAGAACTCTGAGAATTGCTTGCACAGGGATCGACTGAAGAACGCATCACGGAAGAAGTACTTTAGACGCTCTTCCGACTTCTTTTTGGGGATCAGCAAGCGGATGAAGTTGGCAAGGATTATGATGTGCGCGAATTCGGGGACAATCATGAGTGCATCACCCACGTTGAGCCTGCTCGTGTTAGTCAGTGCTCTAATTGATGAAGAGGTAACTTGCAGGCACTTTTGGCCAACGCCTGTTTGCATGACGATTTGCTTGATGTCGGCTTCATTCTCCTGCAGCTTGCTGAGCATGCTGATCGCCTGTCGTTAGGCTTGATTTTGGTCAGTGAGAGAGACTCACGTTAATACGCACATCCCAGGTGGAGTCTTCATCCACAAAAGTACGAAGGAGCAAGTGGACCCACTCGCCGGTCCAGTCAGAGTTCTTCGCCACCGTTGCTGGACGTTAGCTTGCGACGCACTCATTGAGGGGAATCGACTGACGCTCTCGTGTGAGACACTCGATCCACGACTGCAGGCGCGTTAGTTTACTTCTCTTCAGAGGGCGATGCAAGGCTTCGTACCTCGAGCTCGCCATGCAGCTCATTTTTGATCTTGGACTGCTTGAGTCTGCAGACTGTACATCCGAGTAAGGCAAGGACCTTTGGAGGCACGTAGAGACGGTGCTCGACTTGAGGCAACGCGGAGATCAAGGCTGACAGGACTGCATCACTGATAAGCTGCGTCTGTCCATCATGACGCTTCAAGAATGCCTCGAAGGCCAACACGACCTTTTGCTGGATCCTACACGCAGTGTTTGTCAGCTTCATGCGCTTCTACATCAGGAGATCGGAGTGCTGGCCGGACAAACAGACTTACTTTGGTTGCCCCTTGTTGGCGCGTGCCTTGTCGTTGAGGGAGGCCCAGGCTGTGAGCTGCTTGAGGTAGTCTGCGAGTCCTGCGATGGCCTGGTTGATGTCGTCTGCCATGTCCGAGGCTTCTACGAGGCTATTTATCTGTAGAGAGTATTAGTAAACTAGTAGACCGAGTAGTATCTAGTATAGCAGAGTACCAGCAGAGTATCTACTGCAGGACCCCTGACCACAGCACAGTCACATTTCACTTGCATCAAACCATCAGCCAGACAGTGTACACATCCATCAGGCCATCAGGTACCTCTGCAGCTGTTCTGCCATCTTGACCTCTTCTCCCTACAAAGCTATCGCAGTCGTTGTCTCTTCCACGATCCAGCATGACCACACTCCTCAACAGATCCCTCGCAGCATCAGCATCAGCATCAGCATCAGCATCAGTCTCGTCCTGCATCAGAGGCAGCAGACATACCATCGGGCTTGCATTCAAGAGACCCCTGACTACAAGCAGCAGCAGCAGCAGCAACAACAACAAACCCAAACCCCCAAACTTCCTCGCCTTCTTTGCCATCGGCGCAGCAGGCTTTGCTACCTTCGCCTACGTCTCCAAGCAGCTTGAACAGCAGCAGCAACGCACAAAGGGCAATCAGTTCTCAAAAGCAGGCGTGACACCTACACCCGAAGGACTCAAGGAGCAAAAGCAGAGAATGGCACCAGCACTCGCGAAAGGTGGAAAGACGCCTACATTTAGTCAAGATGATACCGTGGTGGTCTTTGTATTGGGCGGGCCTGGCGTAGGGAAAGGCACGCAGTGTGGGTTACTCGTCAAAGAGCGTGGCTTTGTACACTTGTCTGCAGGTGACTTGCTGCGTGCTGAACAGAAGCGCGAAGGGTCAGAGTATGGCGCCATGATTAAGCAGTACATTACAGATGGCCAGATCGTACCGATGGAAGTGACCGTGGCACTCCTAGAGAATGCCATGCACGACGCTATTGCACAAGAGGGAAAGCGCAAGTTCCTGATCGACGGCTTCCCACGCAAGATGGACCAGGCCGTCAAATTTGAAGAGACGGTGTGCCCTTCACGCTTCACCATCTTCTTTGACTGCTCAGAGGATACTATGATGACGCGGCTCCTCAAGCGCGGCGAGACATCGGGCCGTGACGACGACAATATTGAAAGTATCCGCAAGCGATTCAGGACATTTGTTGAAACAAGCATGCCTGTCGTGGAGTACTTTGAGAAGCAAGGGAAGGTCTGTCGTATCCAGTGCGAAGACACCGTTGAACAAGTCAGCAAGCAGGTACAAGCAGCTGTTGACTCGCGAGCCAAGTAGACACAAGCAAGACCTATCAGACAGGTTGTAGGAAGCACCTTTTTGATCTATACACCACGGAGGACATCTCAGATTAGGCTGTGACGCGTCTTTAGTCTGCATTCTCATCCATTGTTCCAACAGAAGCAATCTCGCTCCGTTCAGCTTCCTCTGTCGCATCCTCAGCAGCAAGTTCCTCCTCCTCCGGCTCAAAGTTGTTTGTAACAGGCACTTGAGTCTCGCCATTCTCAGCCTGCACATTGTCGACAAGCTCCATGATGCCCTGAAGCGATTCCCGCCACGAGGCAAGTTTTGCACTCACCTCCTCCCACTGCTCATGCTCAAAGACACGCATCGTTGCACGATGGACCAAAAAGGTCTCCGAGGTCTGGCTCAGCTTACCTTCCACGACACCGGCTCGAATTGCATCAATCACCCACACTTCCACCTCAGACTCTGCAATATCTAGCGCGGAGGCAATATCTGCATACCGCAGCTTCCTGTTGTTTTGTGCAGCAGCCAGCGAGGCGAGTGTTAGTAGCTTGAATTTGCTCTCGAGCACCTCAGCATCCAGTTCATGTTGAGACAACAGTGACTTGTTTTCTTGTAGGAATTGCTTGTACTCTGCACAATTGCCAGTTGTCAAAAGGCTCAGCAGTGCATAGAGTGGTTCGCCCTTCAGGTGCCGTACAGGCGGCAAAACAAGCACATCATTGAGCATCAGCCGGCTTGGCTCATTCATACAAGCCACTACGGTCTCTGTGGCCAGGGCTTCATCTGCCTCTGCTTGCTGCTCACACGCCTTGGCCAAAAAATCAGCCTTGTTGGGTGTCGCTTCTGGCTGTTGCTTCGATGCAAGTGCACCCAGCAGCTGGTAGATCTCCTTTGCCTGTTGCGGTGTAGCAGACCACTCGGAAAGCCACCCACCTACTTGCTTCGCTACTTTCGGGAGGAGCATGTCTTGCAGGCCTTGTGCTTGGCTGAACTGAAGCAGCGCTTTGAATGCATCGAGCTTTGCAGTTTGCGGGACCACACTGAAGACTGTCCACAGGATCTTGTAGACTTGAACGACGCTGTGTGAGCGTGCCTGTGTCAGTGATGAGAGGAGCGTCGGCAGAAGCGTCTGTGGCTCGTCCGCCTGGAGCAGGATATATAGCAACAAGTTGTATGATGGTTCGAAATCTGTAGAAGCATTAGCCGGCGTTCCACACAAGGCATAAAGCCATCATTGATAGGGCCTTACCTTTCTCTGCAGCATTGTTTATCGCGCTGCCTGCGTCGACAGCGGCCTTGATGGCTGCCTCCTTGTCGTCTGTTTGCAGGCACGCTTCGATCTGTTCCTGCAACTTGGACTCGCCCTCTGCGATGGAGTCAATGTATTGTGCGAGCTCGTCTATCTGCTCCTCAAAGGAGCCGTCGACCACAAGCATGGCTGTGTCTCTTCCTTCTCTACTGTTGCTGTTGCTGCTGCTGCTGCTGCTGCTGCTGCTTCTGCTGCAAAATTCTCAGAGAGAGGAGCTCCCACGACACGACCTGCAAACAAGACACCCAGAGGACTTGAGCTGGCAACGCGTCCTGGTCAGCGCACGAGGTCGGCTTGTCGTGGGAGGCGCATAGACTGCGTATAGGGCATCTCTTCTTCTCCTCTATTCTCTCATTTGTCTCGGTACAAAAGGGACACATTGAAGCACAAGCGCCGATAGCCGCACTTAAACTCTGTGTCGCCTGCAAAACGCGTCCTGGCTAGCGCGTCTATGCAGTGAAGTCGAGGCGTCAGAGTAGTAACGAAGGGTGCTCTCTACATATTTCTGTCTTCCATGGCACAAGAAGGCAGCGATGTCGCAAAGCCGAGACTCTCGTTTGCTAGCTTCTTTAGCGGTACGCCCGCTACAGAGCTTGACTTGTCCGTCGCAAAGAGCGAGGCAGTCTCGTCGCCTGTACGGGCCGTGTCGCCTTCCACTAACGGACATACTGCGAAGCACACAACAGCCTCCCTCCGGCATATCGAGAGCGTGACCAAACAACACCGCGCATCTCCCGCTGCTTCGTCTACACAACCGTCGCCCGGTGCCACACCCAAGGCGAGAATACGGAAAGGCAATTTCAAATGCCTCTATGACCCAGACTTGGATAAGAAGGTCGCAAAAGGCACAAAAGCAAAAATACGCTACGATGGAGGTGTATGCCATCACTTCTTCATTTCAAGCACATAAAGGCTAATACTCTAGGATGAAGCGACGCCAACAGATCCACGGGCATCGCGTGAATACTGCTACAAAAAGACACTCGGCAAGCGTAAATTGCGACATGAACTCCTCCGGCTACATTGGTCACACGACCCAGTCCACTCTATCGGACCCGAACCACCCACCGCTATTCTCATCTCTGGCTTGTCTCTGCTCACCACCTCCAACGATATTTCTCAACAATTTCGTGGGTTTGGCGAGATTGGCGAGGTGCAATTCCAAGTGGACCCATATACAGGCGCAGCGCTGGGTCTGTGTCGGATATGTTATCGTAAACCAAGATCCAGTACAGGCACGGCACCTGAAGCGGCAGCGCAAAAGGCACTCGATACCATGCAACAAGTGAAAATGGGTGGACAACTCATTTCTGTTGCCTTTGACCAGGATGGAGCGTTATGCGAGCGTGAAAAGGAAACAGCCCTCAAAGCCCGCGAAGCTGCCAAAATCGAAGCAGAGGCTACAGCAGCGAAACGTGAACGCGCTGCGAAGCAGGCAGAGCGCGATGTGATGGCTGCTGTACCGCGTGGGCCTAAAGCATTGGTGGTGGCAGAGCAAGAGGCACTTGCAAGAGAAAAGGTGATCGCGGATGCAGCGATTGCCGCGGCTTCAGCAGCGGCCGCAGAACTTGAACGGACAAAGCTGGAGGAACGTGAAAGGGAGCGCGAACAAGAACGCGAGCGTGAACGAGATCGCGACAGACTTCGGGATAGAGAACGAGAGCGAGAGCGCGACAGGGATCGCGACAGAGACTATCGTTCTCGTCGGGACCGGTCGCGAGACTACGAAAGTGGCAGACGAGACCGATCACGGACGAGATCGCGCGACAGACGAAGGAATCGGGACGACAGGTACAGTCGTGGGAGTCGGCGTCGCACACCATCCAGAGAACGCTCGCGGGACCGTACACGTCGTCCATCGCCAGCACACTCCTCCAGTCGAGCATCCGATACGACACGCCGCATCGATGGCTTGGCATATCTCTACATCTCTGGCGCCGACATTCCGCTCCATCGCGTCTCACCCAAAGATCTCCAAATTCACTTTTCTGGTAGGAAGCACAAGGAAATCTTTTCAGATGCCCGCGGGTTTTACATTACCTTTCGCGATGAAGCACATGCCGAATCTTGCTTGCGTGCCATGAATCGCTCTTCCTTTCTTGGCTACAGACTGCACATGGATCTACATCGTGCGCGACGAAGTGAGCGGATAAATGGAAACGTCGACAAGCCGTTGAAAATGGGTGGCTTTAAGCGGTCCTTTCAGCCCGCTGATCCGGTGGCCATGATGACTGACAAGATCATCAAGGAGCTACAAGAAGTCTTTATGCGCGATTTGAAAAGTCGTATTGCTGGGCCGGCGTTGCTTGAATTTCTCAGTCCAGCACGTCTTGCAGCGCTCGTTGGCCAAAATCAACCACAGGCAATCAAGGTTGACCCGATCAAGCCACCCTGGCAACAACAAGTGCCCTCCCCTGTCAAAGCTGAAGTGGTACCGTCCCTCGACTTGCCCGTTGCAAAAGAAGTCAAGTCGCTGGCAGATGTCTTGTCTCATATTCCACGTTTCAAGAAGAAGGGTATCGTATCACAGGCTAAGGACATTGGTCGAATGCGTTTGCCAGATAAGAAACCAAGTCATCGTCAAAGTCAAGGACATCGTCGTTTGGAGCATCGTCATACATTGAGCGACTCGGCTGCATCGAGCTCTGAAGGTGAGTCAGACGAGGATGACGATGAGGAGAAGAGCAACCGACCTTCCTCTGTTGCGCCGAGTTCTGCAGATGTCACTGATGGTGATCGTACGCCTTTGCGCACCATCGGCACGGTCAAGGGTAAAGCGATTCGTCGACCGGTACGGACGCTGCTTGCAGCTGATTCAGATGAAGAAGAAAGCAAGATTGAGGCACCGACGACATCTGATGTGGTGATGCAGGACCGCGCAATGGTTGATTTCACAAGCAGCGAGGAAGAAGAGGATGAGGTAGCCAAGACAACTACAAAGTTGCCTGATGCAAACAAAGACAAGGATGCGCTGGAAAGTGATGTTGAGCCACAGCAGAGCGTTGTTGTCGCCAAGAAGAAGTCAAAGAAGAAGAAAGTCCCTGATATTGTTCAAGAAGAGATTGTTGGAGAGGAGGAAGGGCTCACGAGTGAGGACGAAGCACACACTGATCGTCATACTCTTGCTGGAGAGGAAGACGAGGTTGTTTTGGACATCGACGGGATTCAGTCGCTAGTTCAAGACGACGAAGACTTTGGCCTTATTCGTCAGCTCTTGGAGGATGTCTTGCCGGCACAAGAAATTACGGATGTTGGGTTGTGGGCCTGGCAACAGAAAGAGCTGAAGGCTGCGCATGCAGATGGCGTCAAGGGTGTCACAAAGCAACGCAAGGATACGCCTGGCTACCATTACACGCATGCGACAGGCAGTGCACGGACGGAAGGATACTACGCCATTCCTGATGTTGAAAAGTCCTTTTACCTGCCAAATCGCAACCGTGCGCTGACAACAGAGCCCGGTATGGCTGCAGCATCAAGCAGTCGCATGAATCGTGCGAACAACAGGCGGCAGGCTGCTGGCATTGAATTGCAGCGGCAGACACTGGACACACAAACTGATTTGCTCCGGTTCAATGCACTCAAGTCGCGAAAGAAGCATCTCAAGTTTTCGCGTTCTGCGATTCACGACTGGGGTCTGTATGCGCTTGAGGCCATTGAGCGCGGAGACATGGTGATTGAGTATGTGGGCGAGATTATCCGACAGCAGATTGCCGACTTTCGCGAAAAGCGGTATGAGCGGCAAGGAATTGGTTCGTCTTACTTGTTCAGGATTGATGAGGATCTGGTGATTGACGCGACCAAGTGCGGCAACATTGCACGCTTCATCAACCACTCGTGCGATCCTTCGTGTACGGCCAAGATTATCTCTGTGTATGGGCAGAAGAAGATTGTCATCTATGCGCAACGCGACATTGGAGTGGGTGAGGAGATTACGTACGACTACAAGTTCCCGCTGGAGGATGTCAAGATTCCGTGCCTGTGTGGTGCTGCGACGTGCCGCAAGTTCCTGAACTAGGCTCATGTAGTCTATGGCTTGTTCTCTGGTGTCTGTATTGTAGATAGCAAGGGGCCTCTCTCCTGTCCACTGCTTCCTTCTATTCTCTGTGCCCTTTCCCCTGACTGCTGCACGTGCTTGAGCTTATTTCGCTTGAGCTTATTTCGCGTCGAGGAAATAAAGTTGCAGCAGGAAGAGACAGTTGCACAGAAAGCACATCACGACGACCATGGAGCCAGGCTTCGTGTTTGCAGAGACGCCAGAGCAGGCCAAGCAGGGCCCCGTCGAGGAGTGTGGTGTGCGTACCACAAACTACCCGACCATCAAAAATGCCCCCCTGCCAGCGGATGCTTCAGGGTCACACACCTTCAACAACTACCTCATGTTTGCCATCCTCCTCGGTGTTCCGTACTACCTCAAGTACAAGCTCGGCGGTGGCAAGTACACCTGGCTCTTCTTCATTGTTCTCCTCTTCTTGCCCCTTCTAACGGGCTTCTGGTACCTCAACTCTGTTCTGAGTGGTCGGCTCAACTCCAAGGCCAAGTACCCCGGCAAGCCCATTGACACATACATCAAGTTCAAGGACCCTGAGCTGGCACAGAAGTACGCTGGCTCCAAGATTCCACTTGAGACATTCCAAGAATTGTACATTGCAGGCGAGGTGGACTTCAAGGGCGACGCGCTCGATGTGATGGAATTTAGACACGATTGGTCGAGCTTCCACTTCACCCTCTCCCTCTTCCGCTTCTTCTTGTTTGGTATGATTCCCGAGTTGCTCTGGCACTCGCGCTCGCAGGATGAGGACCAAATCAGGGACAACTACGACCGGGGAGATGACTTTTACGGCTTCTTCCTCGGTCCTCGTATGGTCTACACATCTGGTCTCATCGGTGACATTGAGAAGGAGGAATCTCTCGAGGAGATGCAAGACAATAAGATGCGTGTCATTTGCGAAAAGATTGGCTTGAAGAAGGGGGACAACATGCTTGACATTGGATGTGGTTGGGGTACCTTGTCTGCTTTCGCTTCCCAAAATTACGGTGCAAAAGTGACAGGTGCTACACTGGCGCGTACACAGACCAAATGGGGCAATGCAGCACTCAAGGAGCTCGGTTGTACAGACTCACGCATCTTGTGCATGGACTACCGTGATATCCCTAAACCCACGGGCGGTTATGACAAGATCACCTGCGTTGAGATGGCTGAACACGTCGGCATTCGTCGTTTCCCTTCTTTCCTCAACCAAATCCAGGATACGCTGCAGGATGATGGCATCTTCTACATGCAAGTCGCTGGTTTGCGAAAATGCTGGCAGTACGAGGATCTCATATGGGGTTTGTTTATGAACAAGTACATTTTCCCTGGTGCAGATGCTTCGACGCCCCTTGCCTGGTACATCTCGCAACTCGAGTCTGCTGGCTTTGAGGTGGAATCCGTTGACAATGTGGGTGTTCACTACAGTGCTACTCTTTGGCGCTGGTACCGCAACTGGTTGGCCAACAGGGATAAAGTGCTTGCCAAGTACGGTGATCGCTGGTACCGTATGTGGGTGCTCTTCCTTGCCTGGTCCGTGATTGTCTCTCGGCAGGGTGGTGCGACGTGTTGGCAGATTGTGGCTCGCAAAAACATCAACAGCTTCCACCGCATTGAACGCCAGCCTGTGCAGTATGGATTGAAGATGAAGTCTTCTGTGGAGGAGAAGTGGAGTGGCTTCCCATACGCCGAGAAGTAGTCAAGCTCTTGGGAAGAGAGTCGGATAGATAGAGAGTAGAGTTGGATGCAAAGTGAAATCGATCCCTGGATGTCGTCCCATCTGAGTCTGCGTCACATGCAACAGCACAACTTCCCGTCCAGCTGCCGCTCCCTCTCCGTCATCCGTGTGCAGGCGCTGTCTCGGGGACTATCGACGCTTGGGGACAGTCGGAGATGGATCGCATTCAGAGGCCTACGCCGCTGAGGCCCAATGCAAACGCAACTCGCCCATCCAATGACCAAGAAACCGAATACGCCGGGTCCTCGTCTAACCGTCGCATGCGATCCTCACGCTCCATGGCTGATCTTGGCAATTTATCACGCAGCGCTTCTTTCTTGACCTTCTCAGGGCTTGCAGAGACATCGTCTGCCTTGTTTGGTATCTTTGAACGAGGCGGCTATGCCTCCCCTGACGATCCTGCTGCAGCTGCCACAGCACCCTCAACGCCAGATGTCAGCCCACGCTTACCGGATGGGCGGTTTGCCATGGCGAAAGAACGGCGGCCGAATCATACTAGAAAGACCCCACGACACAGACAGCAAGCGATCAAGTGTGCCTGCATTTTCGTCGCCTCCTTCCTATTCATCACGTATGGGCGCCCTTCTATATGATCTTCTTGGTATGCTAATGGATCCAGTCTCTTCAACAAATTACCCAAGAACAACACATTCTGCAAAGCCATCACATCGCAAGATGTGCCACGCCTGCCATATGCATTCGCAGCGACCCTCGTCAGCCTACTGGTCCCGTTCCTAGATACCACCCTTAGTGCCACGCAACCACCGTCAACAACCCCAAAGAAGGATCGACGACCACTACACTTTAGTTTGCTGGTGCGTTACTTTGCCGGCTTTCTCGGCGTCGCGTATGCAGGAACGAAACTCGACTACAACGATGCAGCCACCTTCAATACGTGCTGTGCCCTTATCACCCTGGGATATGTATTTTGGGTGGATGGGACGATCCAGGGATTTGCCATCTTGATGACCCTCACTGCCTTGGGCACAGCTGTCTGGGCTGCAGTGGTCGCATGGATGGCTGCTCGGGGTGCGGATGTGCAGGCGTATGAGAGCTCAGCGGAGCTTGTCTCTGCGTGTGTCTTGATTGGCCTCAATGTGAGTGTCTGGGGCACCATGGGCAAGCTCTGGCAACATGGAGGATAGCAGACACATGAGACGACCAAATGGTCAGCAGAAGTCAAGGTCAAGGCGTGATCATGGACACATCCGGACGAAAGGAGCCAGGACAGGATTGGTCTACGTTCAAGGCTACTTTTTAGAAAGAAAAGCGAGTTGTGACAGAGCATCTAGCACTCACCACACTCAATGATGGTAATGTCCTTCGAGGGCTTGCCAGAGCCTGAGCCGTAGCCCTCAATGGTCTTGACAACGTCCATACCATCAACCACCTCGCCAAAGACAACGTGCTTGCCGTCCAACCACGAGGTAATTACGGTCGTGATGAAGAACTGGGAGCCGTTGGTGTTGGGTCCAGCGTTGGCCATGGAGAGAAGTCCAGGCTTGGTGTGCTTCAACTGGAAGTTCTCATCGGCAAACTTGTTGCCGTAGATGGACTTGCCGCCCGTGCTGGCTGTTAGTTGGGTTCACTGTGAATATACATGAAGCATACCCGTTTCGCCTGTCAAAGTCACCGCCCTGGAGCATGAATTGAGGAATGACACGGTGGAAGGGGGAGTCCTTGTAGCCGAAGCCCTTCTCGCCTGTGCAGAGTGCCCTGAAGTTGGCTGCGGTCTTGGGGACCACATTGTCGTAGAGCTTGAATGTGATGGTTCCGATGGGGGAACCGTTTGCTGCTACCTTGAAGAATACTTGAGACATGACGACTTGACTTTGAAGTTGGGATGTGTTGGTAGGGGATTGAGAGTTGCTTAGGGACTTCTACTTCTTGCTCACTCGTCAGGGCAGCAGGGTGGCCAATTCTCTCACGACGGGTGGCAGTCACTATATCAGCACTGCTCTGATACTGCTGCTGCACCTTGTACTCCTGCTACTACTTGTACTACTACTTGTACTACTACTACTTGGCTACCTCAGATAAGATGAGGAGCGAGTCTGCTTGAGCCTCCAATCTCCCTCCAGTGACGCATCCACGGCCACCTGAGCTAGTCCCTGGGTGACGTGGCCCATTCATACGTGCACCAGCTAGAACCTTCTATCAAGCTCCAATATAAGATAGACAGCTCCTGAACATCAAACAAGTACTGAAACAACTTCCAGTGCCATGGACGCAGGGCTAGAGACCATCGGCGCACGCTGTAGCTGCTGTAACAAGCAAGACTTTCTCCCCTTCAAGTGCTCCCACTGTGCACTCTCCTTCTGCCTGGACCATGTACGGCAAGATGCCCATACCTGTGCTGCACTAGCAACCGTTCCACGTCAATCAAATCAGTCAGATAGAAAAACAACAACTGGACCGAGTCTGAAAGCGATGCAGGCAGAGCATCTGGCGCGTCGGCGTATATCGCCACAACTTGGCAAACAACCTGCTGCCAATGTACAAAACAAGCAGGAAGCGATAGATCGGATACACGGTGCCTTGAAGGCTTTCAAGACGCGCTTCACGCTGCCCAAAACAGCTACAGCAACACGCACAGCCGAAGAAGCACGAATCCTTGGCGCGTTGAAACGAGAGGCAAAGGGCGATCCTCAATTGTCTGTAGCCCGGCGACGATATATCTATGTTCAGGGTTCAGGCAAATCAAAGCATGCACGATACGTGTCTGTAGATTGGACATGTGGACGCACACTCGATGAACTTGCAAAAGTCGTGGACATGCAAAATGACAATGCACGCACGACAGATCCAGCGCGCAAGTTGCATCTGCTGCTGGTAGAAGAGGATCTTGTACTAGAGCCTAGTCAGAGTATCGATGCTCGTCTCAAGCGGGACGGCCTGACCCTACAAGTGTATCGAGGTGTTCGGCCACAGCGGTCTTAGTCCACGCACCATGCATGTATCAGTAATCCTTGTGTAGCATCATTTTCAAGACTTGTCTTTTGTCTACTGTTGCTTGTTGCCGACCTTCATCGGTGGAGCAAAAGCGCCATATGAGATTTGCAGTGAGCTGATGGCCTTGATGCCTACAATCAGTATAGGCACGAGCAACAAGAGCGCCATGTAACCCATAAAGATACCGGGTGTGAAGAATTGATAGTGTGAGAAGAGACCACCTGTGCTGTTGCTGTGACTCTTGTATGCAGACAAGTCTGGCACAGCTCGTCGGTAAGTCGCCTTAGCCGGTGCAGCGGGCGTCGATACGTAGATGAGATTATACTGCTGCCTGGGAACAGACGCAATGAGTGAGTGCAAGAACGCATCTGATAGTTAGCCAAACAAAGTTAGATCATGGCAGAGTCATACCATGCTCGTTCAAAGCTTCCAAACGTCCTTGCTTCTCCGGGACAGTAGGGAACGTCACCACCAGCACGCGTGGAATACCATCATCCGTGTACATGGGATGCGACCCATGCCCAGCAGTGATTCGCTCAATCAGCGCATTACACTGTTCTGCAATGTGAAGCACAAGTTCCTCCACGTCAACTTCTCCGTGACCATACGGCACCACCAGCTTCGTACCAGCCGACTCAACTGTCTGCTTGAAGAGCGGCGCCGCGTCGTGCGTAAAATCAGAGGCGTGAATCGAGGGCTGCACTGCAATAATGGTCGTTGGCGCTTCACATGTCAGTGCAGCAAGCACAGACTGCCGGAATGAGCCAGATGAAAGGGTTGAGCCGGTGTGCTGGTTGATTGGGTGCTGAGAGGTCGAAGCAAAAATGTAGGGCGACGTGTCCTGGGATTAGCTGTGCGCTTGATGTATCAGTCTCATACCTCGAATGCGAAGACAGAGGCAAACACGGCGGCCAAGCGCAAGAGCCTCATCGCTGTGAGTTGTATTGTTGCGTTCAACTGTCGTCACTTGGGCACATTTCCAATTTCAGGTTCAGCGACTCTCTCTCCTGTATACTCATGTCTGCTCTACTCTGCTCTCTGCTCTATGTCATGACTTATTGCTAGCTTAGCTGTGGATGCCGCGCGCTCCCAATCAGGGCTGTCTTCAATGTAAAGCCCGTCACCTGAAATGCGACGAAGCCATCCCCTCTTGCAATCACTGTGTCAAATCGCATCGAGCTTGTCGATACGCTGATCCTGATATGACCAAAGTGCAGCTGCCTCTGCTAGAAAATCGTCAGCAGCTCATACTTCTGCTCAAATCATGGGTGGAAGATACATCTCGCATCATGGATCCTGTGGATGATCAGGCCACCTTTGCCCACCACGTCAGTAAGCTGGCCCTGACGAGTGGCCCTGTGCTGTATGCTATCTGCGCCGTTGTCCTGTTTCACCAAGGACGACTCGAATCTAGAGAAGAACCTAGTGATGCTGCACATGAGCTCTATATTGCCGCAGTCACTGGACTCAAGGAGATACTGCACACTGATATTGCAACCGCACTCTTTTGTACAACAATCCTGCGAGTCTATCAAGAATATCAGGGGCAGGCAGAATTGCAAAGCTCGTTGCATCTCTCAGGTGCCGTTGCTCTACTACATGCTGATCGTATGCGGCTCGAGACAACAGATGCAGCCGTCTTTGCCATCCTGCGACAAGATCTTAGCAGTGCTCTAGCGCGTGGCACACCATTTGCGTTTCCCTGGCACCAGTACACTTCTCTCGGACCCGGTGCCCAGAGCGATGCTGACCTGGCAAACGATATGTCTCTGCTGCTTGCCCATCGAATTGCAGCCAACACTGCAACGCAAGCAGTCATGGTGGATGAACGCATTGCTAGCTGGCATCGGCGTCTACCAATCTCCTTCCAGCCCATCGAAAAGTGGAAGAGCGAATATGGACGAATTGTCTATCTCCAGTCTTGGCATGCTATAGCCATGTCCACCTTTCATGCTGCTCAGCTGTTGGCCGAGCCAGAAGAGTCACATGCATTGCACATTATCAGGACGGCACTCTACTCGTCGCATTTGGGTGTCAAGGTCCATCTGTGTGGCATGATGGCACTCTGCAAGCGACATCTCTCACAGAGGCATCATGCCTACGTCGACAAGGTGATTGCCTCGCTCGAGCAGGCCACCGGCTTCCAGGTCCAGATGGGATGACCAGCAAAGCTTCGTTCTCCGAGAATCTCGGAATTCAAAATGTGGGGGCTGACAGCCTGACACACAGTTTCGCTTGTCACCGAGAAAAGATAAAGGGGCGCCGTCATCCTCTCTAATGTGTTGTCTAGTCAATCAGCTCTAACATGAATGCCATTCGAACGCGCAAGGTCAAAGCTGTTGGTGACATCTCTTCTGTGTTTGGAAGTCTCTCAGGCGTGAACCCCGACTTATGGAGAGGCTTCGATCAACTCAAGAAGAAGATTGTCTCTGAACACAATGCAGATGCAATGCAGCATGCGTACTTCCGTGCCATTGAGGCCTGTAGAGAGCAAGTGAATTCATTGCAGCGCAAGCAACGTATTGGCGAAGCAATTGTGCCAGAAGTCAACTTTGCTGATTTAGCCAGTGGTCAAGTCTCATTACAAACTCGCCAAGCCATCAAGCAAGTAGGGACAGTCATTGTCCGCGGCGTAATTCCCGCTGACGATGCTCGCAACCTCAAGAAGGATTTGCAGTCGTATTGCTTCCGCAACAGGGCAGGCGGCTTCCCACAGAGCAACCCACAAGTCTATGAAGTCTACTGGTCCAAGGCACAAGTACAAGCGCGGTCACAACCCTCCATGCTCATAGTCCAAAATTGGCTCAACGGCTTCTGGCATGGACCAAATGACCGCGTTGACACGAGCGTCTCCTTGTCTTATGCAGACCGTGCTCGTATCCGCACACCTGGCGATACATCCTTCAAACTCTCTCATCACATTGACGGCGGCGGTATTGAGAGATGGCAAGATCCGACCTACAGAAAAGTCTACCAGACGATTCTGGACGGACGCTGGGAGGAGTATGACAACCTTGATCTGACACACCGCAATGATGCCAACATGAATTTATATGCAGCACCTGGCGGCTGTTCCGTCTTGCGGGCATATCAAGGATGGCTATCGCTGAGCAATAGTGGTTCAGGTGAAGGTTCTCTGCGCATCAACTCATTTCCCAAGGAGGCTGCCGCGTACTGGATGTTGCGGCCCTTTTTCAATGATAAAGATCAAATGGACCTGGATGACTCAATATTCCATGGTGCAGTACCTGGCAAGGGCCAGGAAATGAATACATCTCTTCACCCTGCTTTACAGCTCGACAGTAGTATGCTCGGCATTCCGAAAATGCATCCAGGCGACTACGTGGCTTGGCATGCAGACACTATTCACGCAGTAGACGCAGAGCATCGTGGGACAGAGGATGCGAGCGTGCTCTATATTCCAACAGTGCCCTTGACATTGCCCAATGCACGTTATCTGCAAACGCAGCGAGCGGATTTCCTCACTGGCCTTGCACCAGAGGATTTCCCGTCAGGCTCTCGTGAAGAGACATTTCCAGATCGAGCGACAGTGAGGGATCTAGTAGAATTCGGTGGTCTCGCTGGTCTCCAAAGCATGGGCCTTGCTCCGCTTACGGGCAAAGGTGCACTCGTTCAACAAGCAAATCAAGTCCTCTTCTCGTAGATAGAGCTGTTGTATATAATGCTGTTTCATCTTCTAATAGTTCATCTATCTTTTTCATCTCTCTTGGCTCAGTGTGCAGCCAACTGCATCACTCCATCCTCATTGCGCTCCATCGTACCAAATAGACCCATGATGTCTCGCAACGACAGCCTAGGCACACGACCGCCGCCTTCAGCCTCACCCAATACCGTTCCCGCCGTTTTGAGTTTGGCCTCTTGCAACGCAACAATACGTTCCTCTACAGTGCCAGGGATGAAGAATCGCTGAACAAAGACTTCCTTGTTTTGTCCCAATCGGTGGCAGCGTGCAATAGCTTGATGCTCAACTGCTGCATTCCACCAGAAGTCGATAAGGATGACTGATTTGTTAGCATGTAATTGGTCGTTGAAGGATCTTACCCTTGTTGGCGCAGACCAAGTTGAGACCAACACCACCAGCTTTCAAACTCATCAGCAGGATGCGAGGGCCATCAGGGTCTTCAAAGTCGCGCAATGCAGCTTCTCGCTGCCTGACAGACATATCGCCCTGATAGCGCAGGCTAGGCCAATCGTTGAGATCGCACACCTTCTCAAGCAAGTCGATTGCCCTGACAAACTGAGAAAAGATGATGATCTTGTCGTCATTCTGCTGAATGTACAGCTCGAGCTGAGCCTCAATGGCAGTCATCTTGGTAGACGGCAGGAACTCCAGCTTCATAATCTCCTCCCACGAACGAGCTTCTCGCTCACGCTCCTCCTTTGACGGTGGCAGCAACTGAGCTCGGCGTTCCGGGTCGCAGTCATCTGGATCAGGCATGACGGCCTCGACAAGCTGCTTGGGGTCTACCGGTGGACAACCAATACGGTCATCCATGCCAGGGATAATTCGCGGCTTCCGTTGCATTGCCTGAAGTAGCTTGACATCTTTGTCCGTCATGAATGTCACATCCTTGACATCTTGCTTGATATCCATCCCACCAGCTTTCCTGGGCGAACTGTGAGCTTTGGGCGTAGACTTGAGGTCTGCCTGTTGCTCGGGCTTACCAGCTGAGTGGGCAGCAGACGAAGAGGCGCGGATGAGTTGTCCCAAATCAGTCATTTCAGTGTCAGACAGGTCGGAATCGACATCAAGCTTTGGCACTGCCCTACGCTTGAGTGGCGTCACTGCATCGTCAGAGGCGCAGGGGTCAGCCTTGGGCTTTAAAGGCGTATTGACCGTGGCCTTCCGAGGAGACTGAGATTTCTTTGGCGTGCAAGCAGGCCTCATAGCGATAGTTTTGTCATCATTCACGTCATCAATAGTTTGTGCAGCAGTGTGCTTTGTCTCGTCATAATTAACGAGCTTGCCAAGTGTCTTTGAGCAAACCGGGCACAAACTCTCCTCATCCACGATATCTTCTGTATCCGCGACACACACCTCGCAAAAAACGTGGCCACAGCCTGATGCAAATTGAGGCTTCTGTGGGTCGACGTGACAGATACCGCACATGACGGTGGCCTCGTCGACACCGGCAAAGGCAAGTCCTCGAGCAACTTGCTCAGCCATCGTCCCTGCGGTTCGCAATGCACCTGGGTTGTATGCGGCATCCAAAAAGTCATCCTCGTTGAAATCGCCCCGTGCAGACAAGTGCTCGAGAATGAGGAAGGGATGGATGCACAATTGACGCAAACGCAGCAACATGATGAGGAAATGATTGATTTGCTTGACAGCTGTGCCTTCGACCAACGCACGATTGACTTCGCAACGCATAGAATTTTCAACCTCCGAGTACAATTTTCGCTCGTCCTCACTAAAGACGAGAGCCGGCATTGCCACATGCTTGGTTGGCAGACTCAAGATGGGACGATCGCCAATCTTGTCATTCTCTGTGCGGCGCATCAAGTATGGGGCGAGGGTGACACGTAGCCTAGCAGGTCCCACGCGCGCTGACACACCCTGCAAGAACTTCTCTCTAAAGGAAGCGCGGATGCAGACATTTGGAACGCGCAGCACTCGAAAGATGGGGTAAATATCCTCGAGCTTGTTTTGTAATGGTGTACCTGTCAGGCACCAGTTGCGTTGTGCGCCCAAGTTACTAGCAGCGAGCGACACATTTGAACCTGGATTCTTGATCGTGTGTGCCTCATCCAAAATCAATCGCAGCCACTTGTTGCGGAAGAGGTTGCCCTTTTGACGCTCAATGCGCTCCTGATCAGCCTCAATTTCGTCCTGACTTGGGCGCTTGTTCCATTTCTTGAGTGGATACTCGCGAGCCATTGTGCCATAAGAAGTGATAATGACATCGAAAGACTTGAACTCATTTAGCGTGCGCATCTTGGTTGCACCATGGTGCACACCCACCTTGAACAGACCCGGAGCCTTGGTCTCAATCTCCCGCTTCCATTGGTGGATTAGAGCAATGGGACAAATGATGAGAGTAGCGCGACGCTTCGTTTCTGCGCGCAATGCTGGATTGAGCTTAGGATGGTTGTGGACCATGGTCGCAATACATTGCACCGTCTTGCCCAGACCCATAGCATCAGCCAATAATCCACCACGAACACGATTGGGTCGCATATCATTGTCCTTCATTTCGTGCTTATCCTCACGGCGAACCATGAAATCCACGCCAATGACTTGGTGTGGCAACAAGTCACAGTTGCGAAGACCCTCGAGCTTGTACTTGTGACCTGCTGTTGCTTCGAGCTTGAGACGCTCAGCAGCAGCTCGAACACCCTCATCCGTATCGCCAACAAATTCATCAC
The DNA here is from genome assembly GCA_003717275.1 of Protomyces pachydermus. NCBI lineage: Eukaryota > Fungi > Ascomycota > Taphrinomycetes > Taphrinales > Protomycetaceae > Protomyces > Protomyces pachydermus. The sequence continues at coordinate 25,372 of QXDU01000276.1, read as the reverse complement.
CTTCAAGATCATTGAGGAATGCGTTGAAGTCCTCTGGAGTTTCATTCAAGGGCAAAGCACCGCCACGACTGCGCGTAGCCCAAGGTTCTAATTCCATGTCAGCCATGCCAGCAGGAAGACCAGGGAACACAACAGGCAACGGCGGAGGCGCTGGCCGTTGCACAGCTGGTCTAAAGAGGTTTGGGAACCAAGTCAGCGCCATAGCACGTTTCGAGCCGAGTGTACCGGTGTTGAAGGAGTTGATGTAGTCGGGACCAAGCGCAGCAAGAGCTGGTGCTGTAATCTTATGCCCGAATCGCTGCAAATTCTGCTTTGCCTCTTCGTGCAAGACAGCATTGGCCGTTGTGACATTCACACGAAGCGCGCCCTGAGCTGCATCGTAGGCGAGATGCAACTCATTGTTGAATCTTTTGACGGCAGCGATCGCGTTGCGCTCATTTTTGATGCGATCCAGGCGTCGCATAGCCTGAGCTAGCAGTCCATCTGTAGGTTGTAAGGCCACGGCGCTCAAAACCACGTCAGGCAGTTGCAGGTAGGTCGTAAGCTCATGGTCGCGCACGTTGATGACAAACGAGTTGAACAGACATTTTGGTCGCCCATCGGGAGCAATGAGGTCCAGTCGATGTCGTACGTTGGCTTGCGGCTTCATGTTCCTCTTGTAGCGTTCGATGAGGAGGCGAAAGCATTTTGTGGCTTTATCAATCGAGACCGCATCCTCCGTCACGAGGAAGCTGACTTCTTCAACCAGCTGACGAGTAGCAGCTTCTTGGTCCAATGCGGGAGTAGCAATATTGGGTCTGACAGGGGCCGCCGCAGTCGGTGTCGAAGCCGGGGCAGGGCGAGGAGCTATAGCATTTTGACTTTTGGAAGGGGAGTTGGCTGCAGCAGGAACGGCTCCGTCTGCGGCTTGATGAGCAGCTGGCGTCGCCTTGAGTGTCTGCCTCTGCAAAATTGGAGCGAGCTTTAGAGCAGGCGTCTTTGCTGAGGAAGCCTTGCTCGGCGATATTGGCTTCACGTTCTGCAGTAACGGCGTCCGTGGGCCCCTCTTGAAGACGTTATCAAGTGTCTGCTTGACGAATTCCTTGAAAGCATCCGAGGTGCCCGTGTACAAGCAGGTCTTTAGTGTTGGCTCGTCCATTGTCTCGTCAATCAAAACTTCGATCGCCTTGAGAGCGCCTTTGCTGGACCAGGATTGGAAAACAGCGACATTATCTGGCAAGTTGGTAGCAATCAGCTGATGTATGAGGTCTTTGCGCACCGGTGTCGGATCCTTAATCTCGCCCATCTTGTCGCGAACATAGTCGATGATCCAGTTGTGATCAAACTCGCTGAATTCCGTCATGGTGTAGCTGAACTTGCGGTCAAAGAGTCGCTTCCTGTGCACCTCGAGCGCGTCTATTTTGTGCTTCAGGATTTCCTCCAAGTTGCGCTGGCCGAGGATCGTATATGCGCGCTGCGTGGCGTGGAATTGAACTACCTTGTACGACCAGTAGCGCGCCCATAGCTGCTTCCTCGCGTTTCTCTCTTCTAGCGGCAAGCCAGACGTGTCCTGAACGGCAAGAGCGCCGCTGTTCCCGCGCGATAATGCATAATGAGGCGCGTCTTCAGTCAAATCAATGACAGTAGCTGGCCGCTTGACAGAAGCAGGAGTGCCGCTGCTGCTGAGAGGCCGCTTGGTGGCGGAGGACATGCTTGAGTCCCGTCGGAGCGTCCAGGGTGCCGGGGCCTATTGCTAGAGTAGATGAGCTTGTGTACAGTAGATGTGTTGTGTTTTCCCTCCTGGCTGCCTGTCAGAACCAGAATTTTGTGCTCAGCCAGCAGCAGCGATGGCAACGACCCATGGCCAACAAGCAGCAGCAGCAGCAGCAGCAGCAGACCCTCCCTGCCTCGCGCTTCGACCTCGCTACCTATGCAGGCAGGGTGCAGCACATCCTGCAGGTCACCGATGTGCGCACCCTCTTGACATCCTCAGCCCAGCTGCGAGATGCCCGTGCTACTATAGATCGCTTCCACCAGGGCCAACTACCTCTGTCTGAGAATGTCTGGCAAGCTAAAAAAATACTCGATGCTACAGTCCACCCAGATACGGGCGAGCCTATCTTCTTGCCCTTTCGCATGTCCTGCTTTGTCTTGACAAATCTCGTCGTGACAGCTGCCATGCTCACGCCAAATTTGAAGATTCGCGGTATGCTTCTTACCCAGGGCCTGAATCAGAGTGTCAATGTTGCCTTCAATTACAGCAACAGCAACAAATCGAGCCCGCTGAGCAACACGCAGCTGCTTGTTTCCTACTTGACTGCTACAGCGGCTAGTTGTACAGTTGCTGTGGGCCTCAACAAGGCCACAGCCTTCATTGCCGATGCCAACAGACGAAGGGTCGCTGGCCGACTCGTACCGTTCGTTGCGGTCGCAGCGGCTGGTGTACTCAACGTCTTTCTCATGCGGTCCACTGAAATTACCAATGGCATCGATGTCTTCACCCCAGAGGGCGAGCTTGTCGGTAAGTCGAGTCGAGCAGCCGTCGTGGCTATTGGCGAGACAGCAGCGTCGCGAGTCATGAATGCCTCGCCTATCATGGTCCTACCGCCCCTACTATTACTTGCATTGCAGCGACCAGGACGTCTCCTGAGTAGACAGCCCAGTTTCATGCTGCCAGTCAATCTGCTCAGCATTTTCGCCACGAGTATTGTGGCACTGCCCCTGGCGATCGCCGTATTCCCACAGCGCGAGACTATGCCTGTTGCGAAGCTCGAACCTGCTTTGCAGACCAAAGCGGGTCAAGCACGGGTCGTCGAGTTCAATAGAGGCATGTAGAATAAGCACGTAGATGCATGACTGTAAAGTGTAAACCTAAACAACCTCGGTGTGCTCGCTGACAACCTGCTCCAGCAACTCCTCGACCTCCTCGTTCTCCTCTTGACCCAAGAGTTGCTCCGACCAATGTGGCTTACCGAGCTTTTTCCGCTCCTCGGCAACATGTTGCTTGATACCCTCGCGCCAGCTCTGGTACTCTTGCAACAACCTGCGTCGCTCCTCTTGTTGCTCCCTCGCTGCGGTATTTTGCTCCAAATTATCCTCCTCATCGAAGATCTTTGAGTAGTCGCGCAGCTTCTTGCGAATCTCTTTTTGCTCCTGCTTCGAGAGATACGTGGGTGGACGAGGTCGCCAGATGATTTGCTTGAAGTTATCAAGACGCTCCTCACGAATCTGCTGTCCCTTGAAATCCCAAATGGTGTAGCCATTCTCCATCTTGTGCTTCCAAACACTCGACGAGGTGACCACATAGCGACCAGACGGGTCCCATTGCAAGTCAGTCACACCGTAGTGCTCAGCTGTTGCCAAACACTGCAAGTTGGCGGCAAAGTCACGCTCGTCATCCTTCTTGTCTCCCTCAAAGTCAACATCCCAGAACTCAAGGTCAAATGTGGTGGAGGAGCCCAAGGTTGCAGCAACGAGGAAACGACCCTTCGGTGCCCAGTGAAGCGTGTTGACCGTCTTGCGGTCGACGGAGCGAACGAGCTTAAAGTTGGCCTCTGCGCGTGCTTTGCTGCTTTCAAAGGCATAGAATGCAAGAACCGTCTTGAGGGTCGTGTTGGGCTGGCCGAGATTGGGATCCATCGTTTGGATCACAGCGAATCGTGCACCTTTGGGTTCCCAAGCGAACTCAATAATGGTCTCTTTAATTTCAATGACTTCAACTGGAATATTCTTCTCGTTGATGCGGAAGATTTCCATGTTGGTGAAAGAGCCCTTTTTACTCTTGGTGTGACGGTCGACCTTGATGCAAAGATAGTCACCTGCAGACTGCCAGTGCATCTTGCAGTCAGTGACGCTGTACAAGTTCTTTGTCCTGACCACCTCCTTTGAGGGAATGCTCATGACAGACACACGGGCAGGCTGATTGTTGACCTCGGGCGTCCAATAAGCGAGCAAATCGCCATCTGCACCGGCCTTCTTGTCTGAGGCAGGCGCGGGCGACCACTCAAAGTCAACGACACCATCCACCTTAATGGATTTCTTGTCAAGCAAGTTCATGCTGGGCACTTCATACACTGAAATTTGCTGACCGGGAGTCAATCGGGCAACGTACTTTTCATCAGCCGACCACTTGAGCATAGGCCATCGCATCTTTTTAGCGGGCTGTCCTGGCTGTGATGGCTCAGTGGGTAGTGCAGCGAACGAACGCAGCAGGATACCCTTCTTCAAGTCCCAAACAAAGACGTGCTTGCCCTCGTCTTCCTGCGTGAAGGGAATAGTCTTTCGAGCCGGGTGACCAGGTGGTGGCAGCTCAAGACCCTCATTCGACCAAGTCACAAGGTAATTTTCCTGTGGGGAGAAGTCAATGAGCTTGACCTTTGGGTGTTGAAACCGCGCAATACGTTTCCACGAGGGGCCTCCCCAGAGCTGCAGTCCCTGCTGGTGGAAGGAAGCTAGATAGCTGCCAAGCGGTGACCAAGAGGTATATGTCTCTGTCCATCCCATACGCGATACGACCGTCTCTGGTTGTTCCGATTTTTTGTTCCAAACAATGCTCACCTCGTCGCCGCGGAACATGACCAATTGGTCACGCCCAGCTTGGTCGGCCATCCACGATCGCAGGTGCTCCTGTTCAGCAAGAGCCGTTTCCTCTGGCGCGACAAATTCATCATCGACATTAGCAAACTTGTCAACCTCCTCCAACAAGTTGGCAAGCAGTGTGTGTTGCTTATCGAGCTTCTTGCCATTGAGTGTCTTGGCTGCGTTGGCGGCCTGCTCCGGTGTCTCGTACTCTACAAAAAGGAAGCCCTTGGACATGCTTTTGCCGTCTTGATCTTCAAATGGCATCACAATGCCGTCCTCCTTGACTGTACCACATGAGCTGAATAGCTTGCCCAGGACACGCAGCAGGGCACTCTTCTTTGCTTCTGGGACGATGGGTGCGCCGTCAATCAGGACGATATTGTCGAGTCCTTCTTCCGGTGCGACATAATACTTGTCTTCGAGGTCTGCGAAGTCGAGGTAGTCATCTACGCTGTCTGCCATCTCTCCTGCTGACTGGAGTAGCTTCTTGAGGCTTGAGACTTCCGTGGTCGTTCTGCTTTCTCTTTCGCTTCAGAAAATTTTGTTCACGCGCGGCTTATGTCAGCGAGCGACCGTCTCAGGGACAAAGGAAAAGAGGATTGAGCTATAGCTGCTATGCGTGATGAGGACAGAAGGAGAGGGTGGAAACGGCAGCAGCGTGTCTAGACAACATCCACGAGCCACTTGAATTCGTCTGTCAAATCGCCTTTCTGAATGCCCCGCAAGGTTGTCAAAATGCGACTCGCACCTGGCCCTTGCTCTTCCGGTAGCTGCACCAGCTTCTTGCCCTGGTACGTGACTGACTTGACAGGTGTGATCACAGCCGCCGTACCAGCAGACATAATCTCGCTGAAGGTGCTGAGTTCATCTACATGCACAGGCCTGCACTCGACCTGCCAGCCAAAGGACTTGGCCAGCTGCACAACAGATTTCGTTGTCACTGACTTGAGAATAGACGTCGACTCGGGCACAACAAGTGTTGTCTCGTCGCCCTCTCCGCGAAGTGCCAAGAAGTTGGAGGTGGAGAATTCATCAATGTGTGTGCGTGTCTTGCTGTCCAAGTGCAACGTAATGGCAAATCCTACTGCTTTGGCCTTAGCAGCATGCTGGAAGACAGGCGCATAGTTACCTCCCAGCTTCGCACTACCTGTTCCAGCAGGTGCTGCACGATCAAAGTCTTCCACAATCAGTGCATCAATGGGCTTTATACCGGACGCAGAGTACAAATTGGCCACGGGTGTCACGGGACACAAGAAGGTGAATTCGTCTGGCGCACTTAGTGCGAGCTGTGCACCTGAGCCAAGGAGCAATGGACGCAGGTAAAGGGACTGGCCCAGCTCATATGGTGGCACAAACTCAGCATTCTTGAGCACAGCAAGCTTGACGGCCTCGAGGAATAGATCCTCCGGCATGGGTGGAATAGAGATGATGCTGGCAGAGTGCTGCATGCGCTTTGCATTCTCATCTGGGCGGAAGATGCGGATATGACCATCTCTACACCTGAAGGCCTTCATACCTTCAAAACACTGCTGGCCATAATTGAGCGCAGGCGCCATGACCGACATGCGAATAAAGGGCTCCTCCACAAATTCGATAGGCCCCCATGCGCCATTCTTGTAAATGCATTGGACATGTCCATTGACGGAGTTCACGCCAAATGAGAGGTTCTGCCAGTCGACCTTGGTGCTTGGTTCAGGAACAGACATGATGCTGTAGTCTGCAGATGCTCAAGCCGATAGCGCGACAGTCTTGTGCAGATGATCGCGAGAGGCAGTTGCCGTTCAGATGGGTGATAATTCGCACGCCGAAGGCTGAAGAAGTGGCAAAGGGACCAGTTCTTGGCTCATTATCTATGCAATAATCTAATGCAATGATGCAGCGTGCTACTAATTGATCTATTCTATAGTCAAAGCCTCAAACGCATTTCGTGTCTCAGTCACCGCCTCCTTAGGCTTCAACAACGGCCTCTTACGTGACCCCTCCCGATAACTCATGATGCCATCCTTGTTGAGCCAGCAGAGCTCGCACAAGCCCGCCAATTCCTGCTTGATGACAAGCTGCTTTACTCTTGGCTTGAGGCGAACGAGCTCTGCTTCCACTTCATCTGTAGGCATACCTCCTTTCGACGCATCTGTAGGCAGCAGGTACGCATTTTCGCCATCGACTGTGAATTGCACATCAAAGCGCAGCTTGCTGTCTAGTGACAGCGCTCCAGACAAGGCATCAGTCGTCAAGCCAAATTGCAGAGTTAACAGGACAAAGGCATTATAAGCTTGAGCAGGCCGCCTGAGCTGTTCAATGGATGTGACATTCACCGGCGCAGCATGAGCAAGCCTGGTTCTCGGCATGAACGTGCCGCTCGTCTTGCTAATTTGCACAGCTCGATGCGGACCTTCATCCAAAGATTCTGAGCGCATTCCGTACACTTCTGCTAGCTCGTGCACAAATTGTCGAAGTTCTGTGCGCATGGGCTTGAAGAGCTTCACCTTCGCTGACTCCACGCAGAACTCTCTCATGGCAGACTCAATAGTCGTGCACCAAATCTTGTTGTCCTTGTAGTACTCCACCAAATCGGTGGGATATTCAATCAGGTTTGTTGCAGTGGCCTTGCTGCTGCCACCTCCGAGCGCTTCTGCAAGTTTCTGGCTGCGCACAACAGCAGCGCAAAAGTCGGTGCACTCTAAGACAGTGGATGTCCCGCAGCGTACAGCAAGCTTGATGTTTCCACAGGCGCATGATGCGTCAACGCGAGCATTACAAGGCATATCTGGGCATTTCTCTGGGTAATGGCAAGTTGCAGCACAGCCATGTCCACAGGCCCTCGGCCTTTCACAAGGCTGCGTGCACGCCTCACAAGAGCCAGCATGACATCGCAATTTGCAAGCGTGGCCACAGGCTTGAACTTTGTCGCATAATTGACCACAAGAGACACTCTTTTGCCAACACGGCTGATTCTTGACGGGTGTTTTGCCACACAGACAAAGACGCTCTACCAGATAGGGGCAGCGCGGACATGCGACGGAATCCTGATGGCAGTCGTGAGGGATTGGTGGATGACCACAAGCTGTAGGTCGTGTGCAGGGTAGTATACACACTGGGAGAAGAGCACTACATGCAATAGGTGGCGAAAGGATAGTCCCGCCGCAAGGGCAGGCTATTTCCTCGAATGTGGCTTCCAGACATGGTGGACAGGGTCCGCGATGACAAAGTACGGCACATTGGTGATTGCCGCAAGACAAGGGTCGATTGCATGGCTCTGTACAGAGATGCTCGGGTTCGATATCTGTTTGAGTTTGTTGTTGGCGAGAACGCTTTCCTTTGCGCTTTTGTGCAGCCATGAAGCTAGTACAGCAGCGCCGTGTGCAGATATGGCGCAGACAGTTCTTTTGTGCACGGCAAACCTTGTCACACGCAGGTTGAAGACCAAGCTGAATATCCTGGCAGGAGGCTCTGACTTGCGTGGACCCACAGCCGCAGGGAATATGTAGCTCCATTTGACATTCACCACAAGCGCCAGTGTGACAAGGACGTGTGCATGTGTGACCACAGATTAGCAGACGGCTACAGGTCTTTCCACAGGTTGGTATTTTGTCTGTACACGCAGATCGAGGCTGCTTCAGTAATGTATCGAGCGGCGTCTGACCACAAGGGCAGCTCTTGACGAAGTTTTGAGATCGCGGGCAGATCTCTGAGCTGTTGTGGACATGACAATGTTCTTCGCATTGGTGGATGCCACACTCAAACAGCATACCACAGGAGTCCTGGCAAGTCCAGACTGAGCCCGACGCCATGTCGCTACATCGCACAGCTTTATTATGTTTGCTGCACTGACAGGCCTGCTCCAGAGGCACATTACAGGCTCCACATAGACCTGGATGACATGCACGCTCGCAGTGGTGTTCATCGCACGGCATGATCTCGCCACATGCCTCCTGGCAACTCCAGCTGCCGAGTGTGTAATCTGTATTAATGCATCGCTTCTGAACAACATGTTTGCCGCAGAAGCATTGCTGTGCCGTTCCCATTTGCTGGCAAGGCGGACATGGCCCAGGATGACATGGCAACGGACATGGATGCGGACAACTCTGCTTGCCACATGTCTGACCACACGCATGCGGCGCCAACTTGTTGGGTTCGGGTCGAATCTGCTTGCCGCACCAACACCGATACTCGCGAGGTAGAATTGCTGACTGAGATTGACACGCTGGGCAACGCCAAGTCTCCAGAGGGCGCCCTTCTGTAGGTTGCAATGCACGCTTTGCCCAACTTGTGATGCATTTCAAATGGAAGACTGTCCAGCAGTGTTGGTCTTCATAGATAGCCTCATGTCGTCTGATAGGCTCGACGCAAATGCAGCATTCGTAAGTGTTATTAAGCAGAGCATGTTGAATACGCTCAGCCATCGTCTCGGTGCCAGTCAATGCGGCCGCTACGGCGACTTTGTTCGAGCTTTGTTTTGGCTCAGCCCTCGGTGAGCTGCTCTGGTCTTCAGTGAGCTTGAAGCGCTCTTCAATGGGGGCGCGCTGGCCTTGTCTCTGCCTGTTTCGGTTTCGAGGCTTGCTCTTCGCACCAGCACTCGGCAAGAAGGATTTGGCCTCCGGCTGCAAGTTCCCCTGCTGTCTAATCGAGCCGCCACCTCCATTTGACACAGGCTCCTCCTTCTCGCCAGCTGCCATGGCTTTCAATGAGCGATTGTCGCGAACCGTTTGTGGCGAGCGCGTCTCAAATGTCAGAAAATCAAGAAGTCGCACGCTCGGTTGACGTCGACAATAGACAACGTTGAGATTGGGCGTCAACCCGACTGTCCTAGCTCAGGGTCATGTTCAGGGTGTTCATCGACTCCTTGCATACCCTTGATACCTTGCTACGACGAACCCGGTAGTCCTAGACTTCTCGTCTCTTCGCATAAATCGTCAGATGTACTCGGACTTCGCTATCGCATAAACACTGAGCCAATATTGACTAGTCCCTAGCGGACAATGCTGCAGCTCTCTGAGTTTCAAATCCAATTTCTAGGCTGTTGAGGAGACAGTGCTCATCAGGAGACACCTCCTGGATCAACTTCTAATCCTTCAGGGAATAGAAGCACTTTATACCCAACACATTTGGATCTCCTGAATTAATCATGCGAAAGCTCGTCGAATGGGACATATACTGATGTGAACAACCATCGTCAGTAGATGTCACAGCTCGTGCCCATCTTGCCTTCGCTTCGCTGCTTGCCAACAATGCTTACGGGCGATAATCTGCGACCGCAACTGTCGAGACGCGTACGCCTTGTCCTATTGACAGTGTTCCTTTTCATCAGCTATGTCTCTATGATACTTCTTGTTTTACGACCGTTTCCTTCGTCTCGAGCTGGACACTTCTCACAACTGGCATCAAGGGTTACGCCATACAAGGAAAGAGCGAGAGGCCTCCGAGGAGTTTTGGTGCCCGCGCAGGCCGCTATCTCATCACCGGCGGTCGCGCTCTTCATCGGCATTCATTCCCTGGCACATATGCAAGACAGGCGCGATGCTGCAAGGAAGGCTTACAATGACGTCCTTGCTTCGGGCGTGCTTCACCGACAAGATATCGTTGTAGTTCGGCATGTCTTGTGCAGAGATGGAGAAACAGCGACTCAACTTGCAGAAGAGCAGAAAATCCATGGAGATCTCCTCATTCTTGATTGCACCGCAGGCGACGACAGTATCAAGACCTGGCACTACTTTCAGCACATTTCGCAAGCGATCAAGGTAGCAGACCATGTCAACCACAGCGGCTCGGCAGACCTCGAATTTGATTTCGTCATGAAATTGAGCCACGACGCGTATCAACACCTTCCGATGACGCTGAGCTGGCTGCGGCCTTATGTGGGCGTACCACGCCTGTACGCTGGGAGATTGGCACAACATAACGAAACGCTTGTCCATCAGACTGGTGATGGCTACGTGCTTTCGAAAGATCTTTGCCTTTGGTGGTCTGCAAACACCACGTATTCAGATCCATCAGCTGGTCTCGAGGATGTCAATATGAGGCTCTGGCTTGACCTGCTGAATCGAAAACGAGAGCCAATCGCGCTTCTTGACGGCGGATGGCGATTTTACCCGCTAGACAAGCGCATCTTCTGCCAAATGGCTTCGCCAGAAAACCTGCGTGATCCGCAGTATCTCAAATCTAAAAAAGGTCGAGAGACCGTGCATAAGCTTCTGACGTTGGATGACTTGCAAGTCCATCACTTGGAAACTCCGGAGTCCTTCGATGTCGTCGCACGCACGTTCTTGGAGAAAATGCTTGCGCCACCCAAAGAAGCCATGGAAGACCAACGGCACGCGTGCGAATAGACATGATCCCATATCAGCGATGCTCATTTCCAAGCACCCCAACGGTATTTTTTTCCCCCTTCAGAGACCTCTTTCCATGGATGTTCAAGGTGCTATCGAGGCAAGGCACGGCTGAAATACTTGACACGGCCTGATTGAAAACACTATATATGTATCAGTGCGGTGCAATCAATGCTGCAGCTCTTTGAACCCCGACTCCTAGGTCAGCGCCCATCAGGAGATACAAACCCCTGATTTTAACATCGAATCTACATAAAGAAGCATCTGTACCAAACACTGGCAAACAGGTTGATTACACTTTCTTGACAACGACCAAAGGCAGCTTGCCAGCTTCACTCCGCTGCGATCTCCTGAGAGACCTTCCGCGGCCCGTGCAGAGGTCCTCGACGCTGATCAACGATGCATGCAGCAGGAAGAGCAATGTGGCACCGGCTGTCCAGATTGTCCACTCTTTTGATGACCACAATAGTGTGTATATCAGTCTTCATGGTCATTCAAAGAACCATTCGCTATCCCCGCGCAACTACATCGATCACTCACTTTTCTGCAGAATCGGCCCTGTCAGTGGGGTCGCATTCAGAAGAACAGTTGAGACAGCGCCAACACAATAGAACATCGACGATATATTCTTCAGCTGCAGAGCAAGCGCTTACCAAAGAGCAGTTGAGAAGGCTCGAATATGGTGAGTCAAGCTCGAGCCTGCAAGGGGCTGTAATGCTTGCACAGCCTTTCAATGCACAGCCAGTAGCGCTCTTCATCGGCATTTTCTCTGTTGCAGACCAGAGAGAGATACGCGACATGGCGAGAAAGGTATACAAGGATGTCTTGGCGTCTTCCTGGATGGATTCGCGTGACATCGTGGTCATCCGCTTCATCTTGGGCCGAAATCACAACACAGAGGATACCTCTCATATAACCAAGGAGGAGCAAGAAGAGCACGGCGATTTGATTATTCTTGATTGCGAGGAATCCATCAATCAAGGTAAGACTTGGTACTACTTCAAGCACATGTCAAAAAATTTGCGCATTGCAGACTATGTCAATGACACCAGCTTGGCGGGGCGCGAGTTTGACTTCGTTATGAAGCTAGACGCCGACACATTTCTGCACATTCCAAACAATTTAGAGTGGCTACGCCCTTACGTGGGGACGCCGCGGTTGTACGCCGGCAGTCTCAATATGCCAACAGAGCCCATCAAATTTCACCAGGGATCAGGCTATGTGCTTTCCAGAGATCTTTGTCTCTGGTGGTCACGGCGCGCTTCCTACCCAGGAGCAAAGTTTCGTCATGAAGACATGGACACGAGGATGTCGCTCGATCTACTCAACCATGGATACGAGCCAATTACGATACTCGACAGCGGCTTTAAATACTATGATTTGGGTCAGCGCGTCCTTTGCGATTTGCTTCCTGCCAATTTGAGTCGCAATCTGGCATATCTGGAAACCGATGCTGGTCGTCATTACATGCAACAGCTGATGCGCTCCGATGACTTGCAAGTCCATCGTTTGAAGACACTCCAGTCATTTGCGATTGTAGCTCAGGCATTTTTGCAGACCATGCGCGAGCCAAGGCGGCCGATAGTGGAGGCTCATCAGCTTCAATTTTGCCATTAGCGTGCTTGGTGACGGTCGTCTCCTTCTTGAGTTCGTGAGCAGCATAATAACCACTTCTTGTGCGACAAGAAGTAGCAGCAGCCTTGGCGCTGAATGATCTCCTTCCACGACCGACGATTATGTGCCACTGAAGGCTCGAGTCTCGACCTAACGAAGATGTCGCTGGTTTGTCATCTGAAAATGTCCGTCGGCCGCGGACTTTCCAGGGAGCTCGTCGACATTACTAATGCCCGTAGCTTATAAAGGGCAGCTTCGTGGCCCTCTTTCTCCCTGCAGACTATTGCACTACTTTAAATTTACATAAGTTCTGTTGACAAATGACCATCACACTGATTACCGGGGCAAACCGAGGTCTGGGCTTCGAGACTGCTCGTCGTCTCAAGGAACACGGCCAAAAGGTGTACATTGGTGCTCGCAATGCTGCTGCTGGCAAGGAAGCCGCCGAAAAGCTTGGTGTTGAAAGTGTGCAGCTCGATGTGACCAACGACGAGTCTGTCAATGCTGCAGTGAAGGAGATTGAGGCCCGCGAGGGTAAGCTTGACATTCTCATCAACAACTCGGGCATTACTGGACAAATGAAGACAGTCGAAGAGGCATCACCCAAAGATCTGCTGGAGTGCTACGAGACCAACGTCTTCGGCGTTGTACGCATGACCAAGGCCTTCCTGCCGCTGCTGAAGAAGTCCGATGCGCCTTCAGTCATTAATATCAGCAGTGGCTTGGGATCCTTTGTGATGGTCCAGGATGCTTCGGCAATCGAGTCGTCCTTCACCAATTTGCCGTACAATTCGAGCAAGTCTGCTCTGAATATGATCACATTGCAGTATGCCCGGGCTCTGCCTGATGTTCGATTCAACATCATTGATCCTGGATACACCGCCACTGATATGAATGGTCACAATGGTCATCAGACGGTCGAGGAAGGGACAGACGCAGTCGTCAAGCTGGCAACGACGGGCAAGGGCGGTGCAACTGGGACATATACGAATCGCACAGGTACTGTGCCTTGGTAATCTAGATGATCTGTGAGCAGGAACGAATGTAGCGATTATCGATAAGTAGACTGACCCAGTTGCAAGTGCTGCTGCAGCATTGAGCCCATGACTAGTTGAAACTTGCTTGAAACTGCTCCGTGATTTCCATCTGACTTTTCAACTTAGGCGACGACGACGGAAAAAGTCAACAAGCAGCAACCACAACAACAACAAGGCGATCACCATGAATAACCAGCGGCCGCCGCGCGTAGCAAGACCTCCCAGTGCTATGTCTGGTATGCGACAGCCCTCATCTTCTGCTGCATCGCGTCCTGCTTCTCGCGCGTCGACACAAGCTCTTGTAAGTGCGCCAGTGCAGCCGCCTGCTCTTAAACGCGCCCAGGTGCCATCTGTGCTTGCTTCAAGCACCTCCGTCAACACAGCCGCAAACAGCAACCACACCAAAGAACAAACCTCTTCAGAGACCAATATTCAAGTGGTCGTGCGTTGCCGAGATCGCAATGCTAGGGAACGCGCAGAGAACTCTGGTGTTATTGTTTCGACCGTCGCTGAGCCACGCGGGAAAGCCATCACCGTTCAGACCTCGCCTAGCACACTCTCCAACAAGACGTATGCCTTTGATCGTGTTTACGGAGCAGAGGCATCGCAGCAGATGGTCTTTGATGACACGGTGGAGCCCATTGTAGAAGAAATGCTTGGCGGATACAACTGTACAATCTTTGCTTATGGACAAACAGGAACTGGGAAGACTTACACCATGTCGGGAGATATGTCTGACTATTATGGCAAAGTCACAGACGGCGCTGGTATAATTCCAAGAGCGCTCTATCGCATCTTCAAACAGCTCGATGCCGAGGGCGACGAGTACAGTGTCAAATGCTCCTTCATTGAGCTATACAATGAAGAGCTGCGTGATTTGCTTGCGATTGAGGAAGACCGCAAGGTCAAAATCTTTGACGACAATGCCAAAAAGGGCGGTGTGGTGATTAGCGGCATGGAGGAGGTGGCAGTCCAGGATGCCATTACCGGTGTAAAGATTCTTCAAGAAGGCAGCAAGCGCCGCGAGGTTGCAGCAACCAAGTGCAACGAGGCATCATCGCGCTCGCACTCGGTGTTCACCATCACGGTCCACATCAAGCAAACAACCGATGGCGAAGACATGCTGCGTGTTGGAAAGCTCAATCTCGTCGATTTGGCTGGCTCAGAAAATGTTGGTCGCTCTGGTGCAGAGAACAAGCGCGCTCGTGAAGCAGGTATGATTAATCAGTCGTTGCTTACGCTTGGCCGTGTCATCAATGCGTTGGTTGATCGATCCCAACACATTCCTTACCGCGAATCGAAGCTGACGCGGCTGCTACAAGACTCTCTCGGTGGACGCACCAAGACTTGTATCATCGCGACGATCTCGCCTGCCAAGATCAACATGGATGAGACTGTTTCTACGCTGGACTATGCGAGCCGTGCTAAAAGCATTAAGAATAAGCCACAAGTCAACCAGATGATGACCAAGAAGTCTCTCATCAAAGACTATATCTTGGAGATTGAGCGCTTAAAGGCAGATCTCAACTCAACGAGGTCAAAGAATGGTATCTACATGACCGAGGCGTCTCATCTCGATCTCGTCAATGAGAATGAGAGCAACAAGCTACTGACGGAAGAGCAGCAACGGAAAATTGATGCTGTAGAAGGTCAGTTGCGCGCAGCCAAGGAGCAATTTGAAGAGACCATGGAGCAATTCCTTTCTACACGCAAGGAGCTGGAAGGTACCACCAGGATCCTCGGCGAGACAAAGGAGGTCCTCTCATCTACCAAAATCGAGCTACAACAAACGAGTACGGCACTCAGCAAGGAGACCATCCTACGAAGGGCTCACCAGGAATCAGAAGCCGCTATCGACAATGTAGCGAAAGGCTTGGTCGAGAAGCTTGAGGCAACAGTCAAGGATGTACATGGCTTGCACGACAAAGTTGGCCGCAAGCGTACCGTCGAAGAGCGCAACGCAGCACTCTGGGAGTCTGCTGGTGCCCAGATTGCGCATGCAGTGTCGCAGCTGGACAACAAACTGGAGACTTTTGCTCAGGGACAAAAGCAGTCTGCAGACGTCATTTGCGACCAGGTCACAAGCCTAGCGGTGCGAGAAATGAAGCGTATGACGGAAGGCCAAGCATATATCTCCCAACGCGTGCAAGATTTTGACAATATGCAAACTTCAGCTGAGGCAACGCTTGCTGAAGCGCGTCAACGAATGGATGCCGTCCTGGACGAAATCCGCGATCTGCGTGTGCACATCAAGAGCCGTTTGGGTGAAGGCCTGGCTGGGCTGGGCAAAGCCGCTGAACGTATTGCAGATGAGATTGCTACACGTCTCGGTGCCTTCCAGCAAGAGGTGCACGACAACTACTCTCAACTTGGCTCGGATTTCAAGGCCATTTTTGATGCCACGCAAAAGCACATGTCCGCTCAGGCAGAGGAAATCAAGACTCTACGGGCGCAAGTGGCGGCAGCCAATTCTACAACTGCTGATCAGATTCAAAATGCCGCTAGAGTTTTGCTGGAGCAGGAGCACGCCAATGCAGACAAGACTGCTGAAGCTGAGGCACTGGCCCTGGCGCAAATTGAATCATTGCTCAAGAATGTTTCTCAACAGCGCACAGAGCGCGAGCTTGCTGCACAAGAGTCTTTCAAGCAGCGTGTTGCCTTGACAGCTGAGGCGATTCACAAATACAGCACGTCTACTTCAGTTTCACTCGAAGGATGGCTCAATTCAGATGCCGAGTTCAGTCGTCGCTTGCAGCAGGGCAAGGAATCCATCAAACGTTCTATCGTGGAGTCCGCTAAGTCTGCGAATGCGCGAACAGAGGCGATTCAGCAGTCTACTCATGCCATCCATGCTGAGACAGTTGCCTTGGTTGATGCTGCGATGAGCAATGTCGACTCTCAAACACAAGCCCTCGAGGAGCATGTGGCTGCTGCAAAGAAGTTGGGTGAACAACATCACTCGAGCCACTTGTCTGCAGTTCAGCATATGCGTCAGAATGTGGACAGTACGGCAGCGATATTGGCAAGTGAGCTTGGTGAGGCCAAGTCGGCTATTGAGCAAGCTTCGCGCAATGTGGCCGACGAAACATCAGGTATGGATCCAGCAATCACAGGATTCTGTCAGTTTGCAGGCGAAGCGCACGGTCTGGTCAAGCAAGCAGCTGCTACAGAGTTGCAGAAAGATTTGCCAACACGGACGACACCCAAAAAGCAAAAGTACGTGTATGCTACATCTTGGCCGACAACTTTGCCACATGCTCAGCTGTTGGGCGAGACCCAGGAAGCGGTAGAGACGCCACGGTTGGCGTTGGCACAGGTAGATCCGAACGTTACCTCCCCGACCATGGCGCGCGAGACTGCAGAAGTACCGGGTCAGCCCCAGCCGTTGCAGGCTGTGGCCTCATCTATCCCAGCACCGGTGATGCAGAAGCAGGTGGTCAATATGGCTGCTGGTCAGGAAAATGGGCGTGCGGTGAGGACGCGGAAGAGAATGCTTGGCAGTAGCTAGATGATTGTATGCTCTAATCTGCTTGTTTTGTGGTTGCCTTCCTCCTCGTGTTGCCTGGTGTTTACGCCGTTGCAGCCTTCTCGAGAGCATCCAAAAACTCTGTCAAGGGGCAGCAGTCGTCGCGTCCAATGTACTGAGCATGGGCGACCAGTGCCAGTCTCCGTAAACCACGACCACTCGGGTCGATTTCTGTTCGCGCAAGGAAGCGCTGACAGATATGGATTAGGTGCAAACTCGGCCCAGTCATGTGAGCTTGAGCTTCAGCGAAACTGACGAATGGACCAAGACGAGGCAGAGCTCGGCGAACAGCGCAAGCAATACTAGCTTCAGGCAAATCAACAACACTAACAATGTCTTTTGCGATCAGCTCCTCTATGCAGGACTTGAGAATGTCGTAGGCAGCTGACAGACCTGGACGCCCGACGTACTGAACGAGGTCTGCACGATCAATGAATGCCGAGTCGGAAGCGTCCACCATATTGCTAGTCGTCAGGACGAGCACATTGGGATGAGCCTTGAGGAGATCGAGTCGAGTCAAGAGGACATTGACCACCCGCATTGTATCACTGGGTTCGTTGCTCTGCGAAGACAAGGTACGCGATCGTGTCAAGCTCTCAATCTCATCAATGAGCACACACACGAAAGCATCTTCATTTTCAGTGAGCTCTTCAATCTTGTCGTCGTCAGCAATTGTTCCCAGTCCTCAGGGGACATACTTCCTCAAAGAGCTGCGTGACGAGCTTGGCACTCTCAGAGAACCACTTGCTAAAGAGCGACGCCGCTTGCACCTCGATCAAGACACATTCAGAGTAGCGAGCGCTGAAACGAATGCTGAGCTTCTGAGCGAGTGCCTTGCAAAGACTGGTCTTTCCACCCCCGGGCGGTCCGTGAAGTAGGATGCAACGGTTGAAGGCACAGATCTGGCTGTTGACTTGACGATCCGCAAAGAGCATCATGGAGGAGACATAACTCAGGAGCGTCTTCTGGATGGTGTTCTCGAACTGCAAGTTGCTCCATATGCCATCTGTTATCAGTACAAGATAGATCACTAGATCATAGCGATACCAAGCGAAGCAGCTGGCAGAAGCATGGTATTGGCTAGTGGCTGTTCTTCATGGAAGATCGACTGCACCGCGTCCCGCAGCTGGTACATGTGGATATGGAGCTCTGCATCCTCGAGTCTGACGATGGGTCCTGAGGATGAGACGATGCGCACACTCTCCACAGGCCAGTCGCACTCGAGCGCAGTATCCTGAGCAAGGGAAATGTAGTTGTCCCTGAGGTGTTGCTCGAGTGCCTGCGCACAACGGCGTCCGTCACCGTGCAGCGCAACCTCGATCTGTAGCAACATACTCCCAGCAAATGGTGGTGAGCGTGGAGGATGACCCGCGGCTACGGCACCTCAAATCGGGTCCTCTGCTGCAGACACAGGTCGTCATTGCCCTTGCTATTGGTATAACGACATTCCTGGCCTTTTGCATACTCAGACAGCGCTGGGCGCGGCTATATCAGTACAGGAAATATCTAGACTGCCCAGAACCGCCGCCGTTGCGCCCAGGGCTCTTTGGGTGGCTCGTGGATCTCTTCCAGATCGATGACCGACAGATCCTTGCCACCGCCGGCCTCGACGCGGTCGTCTTCCTTGCCTTCTTCAAGATGGCCATCAAGTTTCTTGCGACAAGTGCGTTCTTTGGATTGACGGTCGTGGTTCCAGTGCGCTACAAGTTCGATACAGATGATGCTTGGGGAAACTTGACGTCGGTGTCCGTCACGCCGTTGAAGCACCACGAGAAGCCCAAGACTTGGCTATGGTCTTATGTGGCGTTCAGCTACTTCTTTACGCTGCTCGTTTGGTATTTTCTAGCCCAGACGACGCGAAAGGTCTCGGCACTGCGACAAGAGTACCTTGGAGATCAAACGACAGTGACGGATAGGACAGTGCGTTTGTCGGGTGTGCCAACAGAGCTGAGAAGTGAGGAAAAGCTGGAGCGGCATATCGGGAGTCTCGGTATTGGCGCGGTCGATAAGGTTGTCATCTGTAGACATTGGGGAGAGCTTGACAGGCGCATGGCGGAGCGCAATCACATTCTGCACTCAATTGAAGAGTGTTGGGCCGTCTATGCAAGGCATGACAGCAAGCGACCCAAGATGCGACTTGGTTTCTTTGGCCTTGCAGGACGCTCAACGGATTGTATTGACTACTACACGATGAAGTTGCGTATGATTGACGACGCCATCACAGCGATGAGACGAGAGAAGGACGCCTTCAAGCCGACGGCCATGGCATTTGTGACATTCAAGCGCGTTTCGAGCGCGCAGCTCGCTGCCCAAGCAGTCCTGGATCCACGTCCACTCAGTTTGGTGGCTCGGCTGGCGCCAGCACCCGGAGATATCATCTGGAGCAACGTATATCGCACACGCTCTGGACGCATTATGCGACAGTGGATTGTCTTTCTCCTCGTTGTCATCACCACAGTTCTATGGTTCATTCCTGTAGGAGCCATCTCCGTGCTGCTCAGTCCCGAAGGGATCGCCAAGATCTCGCCAGCTTTGTCCAAGTTTCTCGATGACCATGAACAATTGCATGCGCTGGCAGTGGGTTTCCTGCCAACACTCGCCTATACCATCTTCTTTGCTCTGGTTCCATGGATTTTCAACTGGTTCTCCTATGTGCAGGGCTACCTCGATGTCTCGGAAGTCGAGCTTGCCGAAGTGAGCAAGAACTTTATGTTCATCTTCTTCAACTACTTCTTCGTCATTCTTGTGGCATCCAGTGGAGCGACTCTGCTCGCGCTGACAGAACTCGACACGCGCAAGATTCCACAACTTCTTGCGAGGATCTTGACGCAGCGAGCTCAGTTTTACGTGGATCTCATCATTCTTCAATGTGGCATGTTTCCATTCCGACTGTTGGAGTTTGGAACTGTCTTTCTCTATCCATTCTACAAAGCTGGGTGCAAGACGCCGCGCGACTACAACGCCCTCCGGAAAGGTCCCAACTTCAACTTTGCGTTTTACTTGCCACAATGCTTATTTGTCTTTTGCATCTGCATCATTTACTCCATCCTCTCGCCGGCCATCTTGTGCTTTGGCCTCATCTTTTTCGTGCTTGGCTATTTCAGCTACAAGTACCAGCTCATCTATGCCATGGACCACCCACAACACTCGACTGGCAAGGTATGGCACATCATTTACAACCGTGTCATCCTGGGACTGGTCGTCTTTCAGTTCACCATGATTGGGACACTGTCTACCCAAAAAGTGCCTATTCCAACGGCCTTCATCACACCTTTGCCGTTCTTGACGATCTATGTTGCGCAAAAGTTCTGGCATCAGTTCAGTCCCCTGGCAGACTACATTGCTTTGCGGGCCATTGAGCGTGACAGGAGTGACTCGACCACATCGCAGACGGTGGATGAGAATAGGGAAGAGGACGATGAGTACGGCCACCCGTACCTGACTTGTCCGCTGGAGGTGCCGTGGACAGCGGAGGAGGAAGAGCACAGTGCATAATGAGGCTGTCTATCTGTAGTCTCCCTGTACGAGTCACTGAAGCCACAAGTAGACCTGAAGTAGTCCTGGGCTGCCCCTCTTGATCCCTTGCGCGGACGACTTGACAACGGAGAAAGAATTCTCTCCAGACCGCACAAAAACAACGACACAATAGGTACTCGGAGATGACATGCGCAGCGCAGATGGACAACTGAATCCACCGCCAAGTGCCAAGTAAGGGCTACTCGATACCATCTACCCTTTTACTGACTCGAAATAGGCCTGATTTGGGCAATTCCACGGTGTCGTCTGATGCACTCCAAGCGGTGCTAGACAGGCGGCGGCAGCTGCTTACACAGCTCTTCTTCCTGTCCACTTACACCGATGTGCCGTTAGAGCAGGAAGGCCTTGATGATCCGGACTTGGAGCGCTTCCTGGCTACGAATGAAGGTCATTTCAAGCAATCCACGTTACCCGTGCCTGCGCCGCGGATTCAGGGCTATGAAGTTGCACCCTTGCCAACGCTTTCTGCAGCAGTAGATCTGACGCTTTGGTTGCGAGCTGCGTCGTACCAGCCGATGCATGATTTGATGGAAGGTGCCAACAAGGTCGTCACAACAGAGGCCTGGCTTGCCTCGATTCAAGAGCAAAAATGGATCAAGACTTGCAAACGCATCGAACAGCTCAAGCAGCAAAACAAATGGTCGCTTCGACAGCCAGTCAAGCCTGTGATTGCACGGCGAAAGGCACACCACGACTTTATGCTCGATGAGATGGCCTGGATGCAAACTGATTTTCGTGAGGAGCGAAAGTGGAAGATGGCTATGGCCTGTGAGATGGCGTATGCCGTCAAGGCATGGCATGAAGCAAGTGATAAGCGGTCGTTGACCATTTCTGCTTCGCCTGTGCAGCATCTCAGCCAATCGACCACGGAGCCATCTTTGGAACACCCGATGCCTGACTTGCCTATTTTTGGACCTCCAGCGCCATTTAATGATGCGATACCAGATTCACCTGTTGTGCCTGTCAGCAAGTTTTCCTGCGGTGCCGTCCAGGTCAGGCCGAGCAAGAAGCGGAAGCGGCAAGTCATTATACCCGGTCCACCCTCGGAACACCGTCGCAAGACGATCCTTACGCTCTCTGTTCGGCCGCCAATGCCTCCACCAGCAGACAGACCCAAGTCGACCTGGACACCCGAAATGGACGATGCATTACTTGGCTATGTCACCGAGTATCAGCATAATTGGGATCTCATTGCGAACGCACTCACGCCCTCCAACATGCTTGTTGCTGTGGCTGATCGCAAAACATCGTGGGACTGCTTTGAGCGGTGGATACAAATCGATGTGCGTGCGAACGATGTCCTCTTCACAGGCCCGCATGCTCGATTAGTGCAATCCAAGGTGGATGATTTGATTCGTGCCCCCAAGACTGAACGCCGCAAGTCGATTGCGGCTCAGCCACCCCTCTTTAAAAAGCAACGACAATTCAGCTTGTTTGATGCTATGCGCAAGGTGCAGCGGAAACGTGAAAATACCACCAAGCCAGCTGTGCCGCCCAAAAAGGTGGAGACAAAGACACCGCCGGTGGTGCCGTCCCCGGCGCACTTGTCACAAATGAAGTATGAGCGTGATCAACAGATTGCGCGAGCCTTTCAGGAGAGCAAGAATCAGCAGCTTCTTGCAATGCAGCAGCAACAACAGCGTATGGCAAAAGGTCCGCCGACACCTGCACAGATCGCTCAATTGCAAGCAGCTAGACAAACGCACGCACGTCAGCAATTGGCACAGCAGCAACATCAGCAAGCGCAACAACAAGCACAGAATGGTGCTGTGAGTGTTGCACTCAATGGGTCCATTTTGAATGGTCGCCCGGTACAGGTGTCAAGACCATCGCTGGTTGGGCAGATGCCAGCACGGCCTGGTTCTCAGGGAACGCCGTTTGCACTGCCGAATGGCACAACGCTGCGGCTACCAGCAGGTCAACGATTGACGCAGGAGCAAATGGCCAAGTTGTTGCAAGAAGCACGTGCAGCAAAGGGGTTATCCCCTGGACAGCCCATGTCTCAAGCAGCGCAGCAAGTGCAATTGCAACAACAGCAACAGCAGCAGCAGCAACTTCAACAACAGCAGTTGGCGAAACAGCAGCAGGCGCAGGCTTTGGCACAGCAAGCACGGTCACCGAAACCTGCTCCCAAGTCAACGGAGAAGGCTCGCTAGTATCGAGACACGGATCAGCGTAACATTTTTTGTACTTTCTACTGTAAAACGAGAGTCTATATTTGGTCCTTTGATACTATTTTGGTGGCCGTGTTTTTGACGCATGCGACCATGCATTGCGCAGTTTCAGGGGGAAATCAGTCTAGACTCGGCCTGCCTTTGGTCAAGTCAATGCCGGCAGTATTCCGCTCTGGCATAGACGACCATGCGTGGTTGTGTACACGGCTTGTCTATTTGTCTACTGTTGATCAGGTGGAGACCAGACAGGAGTGACGCTCAGGTATGTTATGAAAAGGCCCTCCTCTCAGTCCAAGTCGTTGCCAGCAGCTCATTTTCTTCTTGACACAGTTAATCATGTCTCATCACAAACATGGACACGTCGTCAACGTTCATGAAGATTCCACAGTCAGCGCCGTCTTGGCAGACTTGCCAGATGATGTACGCAAGTATACGCACACGGAGCTTCATGAGGTGAATTCCTTTTGCGTGGACAAGGATGCATCCACATGGGTGCTCGACCAAATCAACCAGCATCGCTACGTCCACTCTGTTGAACGACAGACGACATTCAAGCACGCTTTCCAACCTTCTACATCAGGTCCCAAGGTCCAGACAACAGCACCTTGGGGACTTGCCCGATTGAGCAGCAATGGACCGCTTGGCGAGGCAGAAGCCGATGCTGTGGGCGAGCCAAATTACACGTACAAATACAATGGCGCTGTTGCTGGTTCTGGCGTGACGGTGTATATGCTCGATACGGGTGTCATGACGGGTCACGAAGGTTTTGAAGATCGCGTGACGGCACCGGAGGCTGCCAATTTTGCATATCCCGGAAAGCTTCAAGCGGATCAAGTTGGGCATGGCACGTTTGATGCTGGGATTGTCGCTTCAACCCTGTATGGTGTTGCCAAAAAGGTCAAAGTTGTGAGTGTTCAGGTCTTTGGCCTGGATGAAGTCGATAATGTACCAATCCTGGCTGGCATCAACTGGGTCCTGCAGCAGTCAAAGCAGGATGATGGGCGGTTCATCATGTTTATGCCGATTGAGGGGGAAGTCAATGTTGCCGTGGAACGCGCCGTCAAGATGGCCATTCGCAACAAAGTCCACGTTGTCGTGGCTGCTGGCAATGCTGGCGTTGATGCAGCGGAGACATCACCTGCTCGAATGTCCACCCACACACCCGTCATCAGCGTTGGTGCAAGCCGTATTGATGATTCGCTTGCATCCTACAGCAACTTTGGACCAGCCGTGTCGTTGCATGCACCGGGATCGAGAATCTTGTCTGCTGCACCACAGAGCTCAACAGCGTCGACCGTGCGCAGCGGTACATCCCCAGCTTCTGCACATGTTGCTGGGTTACTGGCCATGTACCTGTCTGATCCGGCGCACAAGTACCTGTCGCCTGCAGAGGGTAAAGCATTATTATTGAAGCATGCAACGGAGAGCGTTAAGCTGACTGAGAAAGCTGAAGCCCCCGAGACGACACGCAAGCTAGCGCACCTTTCACTCGCTTAGAAGCGTAGATTTATAGCACGAATGATGATGATATGATGAGAAGGTGTAGCTTTTACTGCTGTAGCTTTGTTGGTGCGGATGACCTTGAAAACCCACAACACCACGACACACGCTCGATTTTTCATTGCTTTACTGCTAGAGCTCAGGTCATGTCACAGCTACTGCCGCTAGAGTAAGTTATGCTCCGCTCTCCAATGTGTCTTCTTGTCTGTTCTTTCCTCTGCTGTAAACCACGAAGCTGTTCAAATTCGCGAGCGACGCATTAGACTGGTTGATGTGATGAGCTTTGGGATTTGTCCCGCGAACAAAGGATTACCCTCTTCTGTATCTCATCGTGAGGCTATGTCCGGGTGTCTAAGGCTATGAAGCTAGCTGCACCTGTGGCAGGCTGTTGCTGCTCGTGCCGACACTGGTCTGCCACACAAGCCAGAAGGCAGTATCGTTTCATGAGCCTGACTTGGCACTTGTTTGACTTGCGCATCAGTGCTGTATGCAACGAGAATCGAGTGGATGAGACAAGCAGAGGAGAGGCAGCACAAGGCAGACACGGTGTTGCCACTCACACACGCAAAATGCTAACACGACACAAGACTGGTGGACAAGTGCGTTGGGAGTCAGATCTGGGTGATTATGAAGGGGGACAAGGAGTTCTCTGGGCGGCTGGTTGGGTTTGATGACTATGTGAATATGGTGCTGGAGGATGTGACGGAGTATGATTCTGGGGCCAAGACTGGGGGCAAGTCTGTGGTGAACTCGAAACACGCTGAGATGCTGCTGAATGGCAATGGCATCTGCATGGTAGGCCCCTCTCTGCCTCTTTGCTACTGTACTCTTTCTTCCCTGCTAACTCTGGCTGTAGCTTGTGCCTGGCTCGAGTCCGTAAATGTGTCCCATAGACGAAAGAGCAGTCACAGGATAAGGGACACACAAACAGCAGGCAGCAGCACTCAGAACAAGACTCAGTGGACAAGACTCAGTGGACAAGACCCAGAGAGACATAGACAGAGCAGACACAGACCAGCACCATGTCGCGACTTTCAGAATACCAGGTCGTCGGCCGAAAGCTCCCAACAGAGAAGGAGCCAATCCCCAAGATCTACC